>ML109072.1:5483-15695 GCA_003697995.1 Taxidea taxus jeffersonii
GCAAAGAAGAAGTCAAACTATCGCTCTTTGCAGATGATATGATACTATATGTGGAAAACCCAAAAGGCTCCACTCCAAAACTGCTAGAGCTTGTACAGGAATTCAGTAAAGTGTCAGGATATAAAATCAATGCACAGAAATCAGTTGCATTTCTTTACACCAACAACAAGACAGAAGAAAGAGAAATTAAGGAGTCAATCCCATTTACAATTACACCCAAAACCATAAGATACCTAGGAATAAACCTCACCAAAGAGGCAAAGAATCTATACTCAGAGAACTATAAAGTACTCATGAAAGAAATTGAGGAAGACATAAAGAAATGGAAAGATGTTCCATGCTCATGGATTGGAAGAATAAATATTGTGAAAATGTCTATGCTACCTAAAGCTATCTACACATTTAATGCAATGCCTATCAAAATCCCATCCAATTTTTTCAAAGAAATGGAACAAATAATCGTAAAATTTATATGGACCAAAAAGACCTCGAATAGCCAAAGGAATATTGAAAAAGAAAGCCAAAGTTGGTGGCATCACAATCCCAGACTTCAAGCTCTACTACAAAGCTGTCATCATCAAGACAGTATGGGACTGGCACAAAAACAGACACATAGATCAATGGAACAGAATAGAGAGCCCAGAAATAGACCCTCAACTCTATGGTCATCTAATCTTCGACAAAGCAGGAAAGAATACCCAATGGAAAAAAGACAGCCTCTTCAACAAATGGTGTTGGGAAAATTGGACAGCCACATGCAGAAAAATGAAATTGGACCATTTCCTTACACCACACACGAAAATAGACTCAAAATGGATGAAGGATCTCAACGTGAGAAAGGAATCCATCAAAATCCTTGAGGAGAACACAGGCAGCAACCTCTTCGACCTCAGCCACAGCAACGTCTTCCTAGGAACAACGCCAAAGGCAAGGGAAGCAAGGGCAAAAATGAACTATTGGGACTTCATCAAGATCAAAAGCTTTTGCACAGCAAAGGAAACAGTCAACAAAACCAAAAGACAACTGACAGAGTGGGAGAAGATATTTGCAAACGACATATCCGATAAAGGGCTAGTATCCAAAATCTATAAAGAGCTTAGCAAACTCAACACCCAAAGAACAAATAATCCAATCAAGAAATGGGCAGAGGACATAAACAGACATTTCTGCAAAGAAGACATCCAGATGGCCAACAGACACATGAAAAAGTGCTCAACATCACTGGGCTTCAGGGAAATACAAATCAAAACCACAATGAGATACCACCTCACACCAGTCAGAATGGCTAAAATGAACAAGTCAGGAAATGACAGATGCTGGCGAGGATGTGGTGAAAGGGGAACCCTCCTACACTGTTGGTGGGAATGCAAGCTGGTGCAACCACTCTGGAAAACAGCATGGAGGTTCCTCAAAAAATTGAAAATAGAGCTACCTTATGGCCCAGCAATTGCACTACTGGGTATTTACCCTAAAGATACAAACGTAGTGATCCAAAGGGGCACGTGTACCCGAATGTTTATAGCAGCAATGTCCACAATAGCCAAGTTATGGAAAGAACCTAGATGTCCATCAACAGATGAATGGATAAAGAAGATGTGGTATATATACACAATGGAATACTATGCAGCCATCAAAAGAAATGAAATCTTACCATTTGCGACAACATGGATGGAACTAGAGAGTATTATGCTTAGCGAAATAAGTCAACTGGAGAAACACAACTGTCACATGATCTCCCTGATATGAGGAAGTGGAGATGCAACGGGAGTGGGGATTAAGGTGGTAGGAAAAGAAAAAAATGAAACAAGATGGGATCGAGAGGGAGACAAACCAAAAGAGACTCTTAATGTCATAAAACAAACTGAGGGGGGTCGGGGGGAGAGGGGTTGGGAAAGGGTGGTGGGGTTACATTATATGTTTAAATAAAAAAAGCTTAAATAAAAAAAATTAAAAAAAGTTTTATCTATGAAATATACAGGTTTTAGGGCAATACCAGTCTTAATATCTTCTTTTCCCCCTGATATTGGAGTTTTACAGTTTTATGGGGACACTGTGGTGGTTGTCCTCTTGTTTTTTGTTTTTTGTGTTTTGTTTTTTTTTGGTTGGCTTTCTGGGATGGGGTCTGTCACATTGTTTTTCAGGAAATCTTGCTTAAATTGAGTCCTCCTGCCCTGTATTAAAAGGCTGGGTTCTGAGGAAACCATTTTTTCAGGCTTTTGTTCTCTGGAGGTTTTGTTTTGTTTTGTTTTGTTTTTCTTTTTCTCCCTTGGCAGCTTTTGGTGGTTCTTCAGAGGTTTAGAGGAAAGCAAACTGCACCTAGACCTCCATCTCAGAGAGGAGCATCAGTCTGTTCCTCTCTATGTGGTCCAAAGCACACAGACTCCCCTTCTGTCACCTCCCACTGGCAGAGCACATTCCCAGGCACAGTCTCAAGGGTCTCAGGAGCTCCCTCTTGTCTCTGTACTCGGGTGCTACTAAAACCACAAGCAATATTGGTCCAGAGCGCCTACTTCCGGTGGCTGCCTTTGCTTGGGACATTGTCTGGGGAGGTCCAAACCTTCCCAACCAGAGATAGTTCTCTGAGATTTTCATTCCCATCCCCCACCCCAGCTGGGAGTGTTCAGACCCTTTCCAGGTCTAGAGAACACTGGCTGCACTCACACGGACCTCTCTCAGGGGAGGGTGTGGAGCAAAGCTCAGGCCCCAGTCACACAGCGTGGGAGCAGAGTGCAAAACCCAGTGGTTCCAGAGAGTGCCAGATGATGGCTGTCCAGATGCTCTCACACACACACCAACACCCAGATGCTCTCCAGCACACTGGTGGCTCAGGGACCATGGCCTAGAGGCTTCACTGCACTCTCTGGCACCAGTCGTCACCAGCGGTGACTGTCCTGTGTCCATGGGCTTAAGCTTATACCCATGACTGCCCAATTATACCAATTCCCCCGTAAGATCTTTTGTTCTTTTTGAGTGCTTTTAACTGGACTCGAAGTTAATGCTGGTCCCCAATCACAGGGCACTTTCATATCCGGGTATGACTTTCCAGTGGGTCACTTATGGTGATTCTCTCCCCTTCTGTTTATCTTCAGATATCAGTCCAATAGTTCCCATTCTGCTTTACCTGTCCACTGGTGTCTTCTGCCCCCTTAGAGATCCAGAAGTGAATAATCCTACATCTCAAGCTGATTTCATGGGTGTTCAGAATGTTCTGGTATATAATCAACTCACTTTGGAGTACCAGTTGAAACAGCATCTCCTACTTCTCTGCCATCGTGCCCCCCCCCAATTCTGCCTATTGAACATTTCTTTCTCTGGATAGATATGAGAAGCATCCATTGTCCATCTGCTATCTGCATGTGCTAGATGCTTCTCGTCAGTATGCAGTAGAGATTATGAAGGAAAAGAATTGTTCAGGAAAGATCAACTGTGGATTACATATGAGATACAGTTAATGCCTGATATTCATATCCCTCATTTATTATTTCTTCTAATTTGGGTCATCACTTCTTTAAACATGGCAGTGTTTACCTTATTAATAATATAATTTAAATTTTTTTGTAAAGTTAATAACAAATATGTGGTACACTTGTAATTATTATTATTTTTAATTTGGAAAACATGTGTCTTTTAAGGAATTAGAAAATCAATGTATATCAGGAACTTGGGTCACAGCAGGGGCATAACCCATGGGTGTTGGTAAACTGACAGTGAGCAGAATGTTAGTCCTTCCCCAAAGTAATTTCGACCCAGAGCTGAGGGTTTGCCAATGAACAGTATGAGGCATTGACTTCTACAGCTTCTGCTCAGTGGGGGCTCCCTGTTCTGTAATCCCCCAATCTCATCAGGCTGAGGAATTGACATCTGTGGGTACTGGTGGGGACTCAGAAACTGTCCTCTCTGGCAGGCAAAGTGTCCTGCTCACTAGTCTGTGGAAGATCCCAGCAGTTGCTTCCTGCCTGGTCCCTCCCAGGGGACACACTCAGAGCCTCACCCTAGACTCAAATAGTCTAGGATCCAAGCTAGAGAGCAGCTCATGCTCAAGTTTGAATAGATTATCCAGTAGGAAAACGTCCATGTGAGTGCCTTCCCCTTTTCGCCGCTGTTGTTGACAAAAGAGGCCTAGCTACACAACCCCAGCTTAGTGCTCAGGACACCTCTGTCCCCATGGCCTGGATTCCTGCCCTCCTCATGCTCCCCTCCAACTGCACATGACATGCACAGACAGACCTCAGAGAACTGAGTTTGATATGTACCTCCATCAGATGATAGGAAGAACCTAGAGAGAATGTGATTGTCTGAGGGGACTGCTGGTGATGGATCACTGGGGATGGAGCTGGCGTGGGAAGGAGATGCTGTAGCTATAGGCCTGACTACTGGAAGGAGACATAGAAGGGAGGATCAGGTAACAGAGTCTAGGACTACAGATCTGTGCATGTCAGCAAGGATGAGGAAGGTCCTGGGACCTCGGAGGCATGAAAGGAGACTTCTTGAGTCCATGTGTTCCTGTAACCAACTAAGGGGCAATTGACTTGTCAGTTTTCTTGTGTCCTGCCTGCAGGTTCTTCCTGGGGGGACACTGACGACTACACTTCCAAGGCCAACACAAATGGCCTTTGCTGCTGTCTGCCATCCTCAGGACAATGGCTGTGCTCTCTTTCTTCTCTCTCTTCCTTCACATGGACCCTAAATTATGTCAAGCTGTGGTGTCTCAGGGCTTTATATGCTTTGTTCCTTGCATATCTCTACAGGAACAGAGGCCACTGCCTCTGCCTCCAAGCCACTTGCCTGGGAGGAAAGGAAAGCCACTCCTTTTACCAGTCAGCACCTCTGGGGACATGATGAAATCCTCAAGGCACGGAGAAATGATCACTGCAGCTCTGTTCGTCTCTGAATTTTTCTAAAACCTCTCCACCCTTTCACACCATGATCACCATATGACACAGGACAACACACACATCACCAGCCTCAAACACAGATGCCAAATGACCTCACCCATGTCAACCAAGGTGCCCCTATGTCTTTGGGTATCAATCTTCACACACCTGACATTCTGGACCATCCTTCCCTCTCCCATAGCCTAAGAACCTGTCAGTCATCTCCGGGTGTCCCACCAGGGGACATGTGACATTTCTCTCTTCCCTTTCCCTGAGGTCCTGATATCCCCAGTCAAGTCTGCGTCCATGGATCCTTCCACCAACAGAGAAATTCTGTTCATCTCTGGGCTGCAGCCTGAGCACAAAGCTGACTATAACTGTGCTGTAGGTAACTGGACTGGGAGAAGCTATAATTATTTACAGTCTCTCAGTTAGTGAGGTAGTGTGATAAGAATGTCTTTGCACAAAAATCATGGCTCTGAGTATAATTTTACTGAGAAAATTAAGAAGTGACACATGTGTCTTTTCTCAAGCGTCCTGGGTCCAGTCTGTGCTGACTCAGCTGCCCTAAGGGTCTGGGGTCCTGGGTCAGAGGACGCCATTTTATGCAATGGAAGCAGCACCAAAATCAGGGATTGTTTTTTGATGAGTTGGTACCAACAGCTCCCAGAACAATCCCCAGTCTCCTCAATTTAGTCTCATGGGTCCCACATCCATTCTTTGGCACTAAGTTTGGCCACCTGGATCCCTAGCCATCACTGGCTTCCAGGTTAAGGAAAAGGATAATTGTTTCAACTGTTTGGGACAGGGTTCTCAGTGCTCACTCAGTTCTTTAGTCTGTGGGAAAGCACGTCAAATTCTACTTACTCCTCTGCAAATGGCCTGAAGAGCCAAGCTCCTGACTGCTTAGCTTGGCCTGTAATTCTGCTCATTTTTTTTTGTGATGCCCTGGGCATATGTTCATCCTTGGATACTGTGTGGTAGTGAAGGTTCTTTTTGTCTTTTCTGTCCTCAGAGTCACCCTGACCAGCCCATTCCTTCACAAAGAATCTCAAAGGAAATAGAAAGTCCTTGTCATCATGAATTGGCACAGTTAACTTCTGAGCTCATGTGCATTCAATAAATTTCTTCTGACATTTCCAAAAACAAAACATTCAGTGGACTCTCAGCCTCACATTGGACGTCAGCACCACCTCTGCGTGGCTTGATGGATATGCCAGCTCTGCTTGAATCTGGAACTAGGATTAGCTTAGCTTTAAGCAGATGACCAGTTTATTCATGTTCTGATGTTTCAGGGAATACTTAAAATGATGCCAAACTAAAAATGTTAAAAGCTAAACAAATAAAGCAAAACAAAACAAAGCAAATATCTTTCTAGAGAAACACTTGCATGTGAGTGTTTATAGAAACTTTATTCATAACACCAAATATGAGGAGGTGTAGCTCAGTGGTAGAGCATTTGACTGCATTATACCAAACAGGAAAGCAACCAAAAATCTGCACACTGAATTTTATACCAGCTTTCTGTATAATGTCCAAGGCTTGAGGTAACAAAAATTTCCTCTGGTATGTGGTACATTAATAGAATTTTATATTTGTCAAAATCTAAAGAAAGTAATTCTTGAATCAAAAATACACATGAACTTTAAATACACATTTCTTAGGGAAGAAAATGTATAAATGACTCACTCTTATCATTGAGATTTTATTACATTTTAAAAGAGCAGGAATCTAGAAATGTTAGGTTAGTGATTGACAGTAGGAGAAAGAAGGAAGATGGTGAATGTGTGAAGCACAGGGATTGCATTTTTGGGGGTGTCATTCTACATAAAACTCTGTTGGAAGCCACATCACACAAATATGTTTTTTCAGCTCACTAAATTCTAGGGCACAGGACATCATCCTAGAGCATGCATAGAGAGTCACCTAGGAAACCAGGGTCCATGACATGTTGCATAGTGTGACATTATCCCATCTGCTGCTACAAATTTGTGAAACTGCCTCACAGAAGAGGTGGGATGGAAAGGTCCTGACCTGAGGGACATTACAAATGAAAAGAGCCTGTAGGTCCAGAGAGAAAAGAAATTGCAAGTGAACCCCAAACTCCACCAGAATCAGCTGTGTACCATGGGGTGACTTGCTAATAATTGTGATGTTTATGATCTATGCCTGGAATTGAATAATGAAGTCAGTGGTCAGAGTCAGTGTTGTCTCTTCAGGAAGGGAAGTTCCAGATTTGTGTGTGTCTCAGCCTCTTCATAAGCAATGTCATGGCCGGATTCATCCTTGTGGTTCTATTTATGTCTTTAAATGACCCTTCAGTTGCAAACATCAGGAAACTTTTTACAAATAAAAGTTTATTATTGACAAGTCCTGCACATTGCACAGTGTACCTGGGACCCCAGAGGGAGCTCATAAGTAGAGGAAAAGTCAGCCTGCACCATCCCACCAGGAGTGTATACAATGACTCAGTTGACAGAATAAAGATCTAGGGGTGAGAGACACATGGAGACCAATCTTCTTGGGTTTCACACTGAGTGCTCAGTCAGTTCACTCCTGGACTGGAGCAGCAAAGGAACTGTGAGCCTGTCCTTGAGTCCACAGGTTAATGGCACCTGGGAAAGCAGCCTCTGCCTGAGTCTGGGTCCAGGGTCCAGCTGCATTCCCCCCAGGCTCTGAGAGCTAAGGTGGGTCTTCCTAGTGTCATCCTCATGAAAGACACCAGGAAGAAGGAGTTGGGGAAGGAGCAGTGATCAGAATGTGTCCTCCTTGTACCAAGAGGTTAAAGGGAATGAGAGAGAGCCTGCAACTCTGCCTCTCTGTCACTAGAGGTCTTGAAGGCATGCATGAAGGGTAAGAGGTTCCACTTTATGCACTTCATGAGCCATCTGACCCTTCCTTACCTTCTCCTGAGGTTTGAAGGTCTGCAAACATCACCCGCAAACACATCTTCACTTTCCTTAGCTCTCTTTAGAACACAGATTTGGGGAAGACAAACAGGTGTTGTTTACTTAGACCTACATTCAGCTGACCCTTTCTACCCTGAGTAGAAGATAAGACATTACTAAAACACAAACCACAATAATGATGAAGGGACTGTACACAGAAGCCAGTATGAACAGAAAAGCTCTGCTTCCAGGACTCCTCTCACCCATTCTGTACAAGAGGATGGTGCCCACAGTTCCATCCCAGGCTTCTGTCCTTCCTACATGCCCACAACCACAGTGGGGACTGATCAGTATTCCTGGAACCCAGACTCCCAGGCTTGGTCACTCCTACCCATCACCACTTCTTCACTTTGAATTCAGTATTTCCAGCTGGTTCCCAGATGTTCCACTATTTTGTGAACAGGAAGCCATATCATAGCCCTATTTCTTACTACATTAAGTACCCATCTCTTCTTGCCCTCTGTTCAAACTGAAATCTCAAAATTTTAATACATCATCTTTTCTCTTCCCCAGAGTAGTCCTAAAGATTCTCCATCTGAGCTTGGTTCCAATGCATCTCCTCCTCTTGTATTCCTGTCTAAATTCTCTTTTCCACAAGACACCCTACCTATAGCTAGCCCTGCTCTCACCACACTCATGAGTCTAATCCCCAGTGACCCTCAGACTGTAAAACTGTCACATCCATGGAGGCACTGTTGGAGGTAATGCAAGTTTGTGCAGCCTCTTTGGAAAACAGTGTAGAGATTCCTTAAGAAAGTAAAAATAGTGCTACCCTCTGACCCTGCAATTACAGTATTGGGTATTTACCAGTAGTGAAAAGAAGGGCCATAGAGACCCCAGTGTTCATAGCAGCAATGACGATAGCCAAACTGTGGGAAGAGCCTTCAACAAATAAATAGATAAAGAAGATATTGTCCATATATACAATGGAATATTATGCAGCCATCAGAAAGGATGAATACCCAAATTTTGTATCAGCATGGATGGGACTAGAGGAGATTATGCTGAGTGAAGTAAGTCAAGTAGAGAGAGTCAATTGTCATATGCTTTCACTTACTTGTGGAGCATAAGGAATATCATGGAGAACATTAGGAGAAGGAAAGGAAAAGTGAATTGGGGTCAATTGGAGAGGGAGATGAAGTATGAGAGACTGTGGACTTTGAGAAACAAACTGGGTTTTGGAGGGGGGTGGGGGATGGGGGAGCCTGGTGGTGGGTGTTAAGGCGGGCACATATTGCATGGAGCACTGGGTGTGGTGCATAAACAATGAATCTTGGAACCCTGAAAAAAAAAAAAAACCTGCCACATCCACACCTTTTTTGAGTGTTGACAATTTCTGTTTTCTTTCCCTTTTTGTTCCAACATGTGAAAACTAACTTTGCTCTTGTCTTCAACCTTAGCTTCTGAAAAGTCCCAGATCTTGAGTATCTCACATTTTTATGTGTTTTATAGAGGTCCCAATGTACACAGTGTTGTATAATTCTTGACAGCATTCTCTTCCACCTTGATGCAATCAAATAATGATAGTTAAAAATGGCATTAGCATTTGTTTAAATGGGGGTGAGCACAGGGCTTCCAGCAGACATCTCCATGACTGCTTGTGATAATGACCCGTTTCTGGTAATTAACCTCGGGACACTGAGGACACTGCTGGTGAACATGAAACAAGTTGGAAGTACTATGCATCTTCCTGTGCAGTGCAAGGGGACCCTAACGGCTAGGGGAGGCCCCTGGCTTCAGGGCTGAGGGGAGGATAGGCTACTCCCTATCCTCCCTGGTGAGATCCAGGAGCCTAAGTGTTCCCAAAGCTGTTCACTCCACCCCCTACTGGGTCCTACTCAGACCAGGCTCTGCCCTCAATATTCTGTCTTCAGGTACCATCTCATGCTCCTGAATCATTGACAAGGTGGGGGTCTCAGAGAGTCTGTAAGGGTGTGTGTGTGAAAATTTGCATAGACCATCCTTTCTTTTCTCTGGGAACAGTAGAGAGGTTAAGAAAATCTTAGGGAAGCCCAGACACACACTGGAGACCAGAGGCTGTGCCACCATGGCCTGGATATCTGTTCTCCTAACGTTCCTCTCTCTCTGGTCAGGTAGGGATAAACTCAGATTTCTGGGGAGCTCCCCAGTCATTATTAGACCTTGTGATGTAGAAATTCCATCTTAAATTCCCCATCACCTGTTAGCTTCTGCATTCACAGTTTCCTTCTCCCAGACTGTACTGATGCAGCTGACATCATACTCTGCACCCTGAAAAAAGAGCCAGACTCACCTTCACCCTGAGCAATGTCTCCAGTTCAGGTACATACAGGATATTTTGAAACCAGCAGAAGCCAGAGAGGCTTCCACAGTATTTGCTGAGGTTCTGCTCAGACTCAGATAAACACCAC
>ML109073.1:0-13659 GCA_003697995.1 Taxidea taxus jeffersonii
TTTTTTTTTTTGTATAGTCTTTCTAAAGCAGCATTATCCAAGAAGAAATGTGATATAAACCATATATGCAATTTTATTTTATTTTTAAATTAAAATGAATTATTTTATTGAAATATAGTTGACATATAACATTACATTAGTTTCAGATGTACAGCATAGAGATTCAGCAAGTCTATATGTTATCCACAGTTTGTAATTTTAAATTTTCTACTAGCTACTTTAAAAAAGTAAAAAAAAAAAAAAAATAGGGGCACCTGGGTAGCTGTCGTTTAAGCCTCCATATCTTGGTTTTGGCTCAAGTCATGATCTCAGGGCCTTGGGATTGAGCCCTGTGTCAGCCCCATGCTAAGTATGGAGTCTGTTTAAGATTCTCTCCCTCTCCCCCTGCCTCCCTCAATCTCAAGTGCCTGATTGCTCTCTCCCTAAATAAAAATAAATTTGAATATCTAAAAAAAAAAGGTAAAATATTGAATTAAAAAAAACAAAAGTAAACAGATGTAATTAATTCTAATGATATAATTTAATTAACCCAGCATATTAAAAATGTTAGCATTTTAACAATACAGAATTATTAATGAGATATTTGTATGTTTTTTGTACTAAGCCCTTGAAATCAGTAATGTATTTTACATTTATAGCAAATCTCAATTCTGATGCTAAATTTTAATTGAAAATACTTGACTTGTATTTAGCTTTCATAAACTTTACAATTGAATAGGTACTCTGTGTGTGTTCCAAACATTCTTAAAATGTTTCCAATAATTGAATCAAGTATCAGTTGTTTTTTTTCAAGTATCACCTTTTAAATTTAATTTCAGATTGATGAACTGAGTTTCTTAACCACCCTAGGCGCATTTCAGGAGCTTGTCAGCTACATGTGGTTAGTGCTCATTGTAGCAGAAGCACAGTTATAGAGGTAGTTTGGCAATACCCATCAAAACATAAAATGTGCTTAACCTTTGAACTAGCAATCCCACTTCTAAGAATCTAGAAATGTGGAAAAAAATGTGTAATATAATGTTCTTTGGGACATTTTGTTTTCAAAGAAAAATTGAAGACAAATGAAAGGGAACTCAAAGTAAGTTTGGGTAGACCAAACGAAAGAAGATGACGCCTCAGCCATTAAGAAATTAATGAAGTAGTAAAATTGGCCAAATTTCTGTGGTATTTGGATGGCATAATGACTGAAGGACAAATTGAATTTTAGTTGGTCAATAGACATAGTAGTCATATTGCTAATTTTATTGCATTTAGAGGTAAAATCTTATTTTCCAAGATTTTGATTAAGATCAGTTTTATATCTTAACATTTTAAAATAACAGAGTACAGGCTAAATATATACCCCATGGTCCTAGTTTCTATTAGCTGGGTAACCACCTCTTGCTGGCATGTGTTTTTTTTAAGATTTTATTTGTATGGATGTCTGAGTGGCTGGCTCAGTCTGATAAGTGTCTTTTTCACTCAGGTCATGACCCAAGGGTCCTGGGATCAAGTCCCCATATCAGGGTCCTTGCTCAGTGGGGAGCCTGCTTCTCCCTCTGCCTGCCACTCCCCCTGCTCGCTCTCTGACAAATAAATAAAATCTTTAAAAAAGGAGTTTTGTTTATTTGGTAGTGCACGTGAGAGAGCACAGGCGGGGAGAGGCAGAGGGAAAGAGAGAGAAGCAGGCTCCCTAATGAGGGAGGCCCAAGTGGGGCTTGATCCCAGGACCCTGAGCCACCCAGACACCACCTGTTGGTTTTTTTGTTTTTTAAATTTAACTGCAGGTTTTTTTTGAAGTTCCAGAGTAGCAAGATAAGATCTTTGGAACAAAGGAGAATATAAATCTTGAAAAATGGAATAATTGAAAGACTGCCCTTTCAGGGTGACATTTAAAAATACTTGGATTCTGATTGTTAATTGAATTGGGTGTCAGAAATGTTTGATACCAGTTTTATAATTACATGAAGATGGGTGAAACTGAGCTGCTTAGTTTTATGATGCTCTAGGGCATTCCAGATGAATGTGTTGCTGGAAGTGTTTGAAACGTAAATAGTGGTCTGCAGGAGATTGCTAAATAATTTATGAAAGGTGTAAAGACACACAGTCTGAATTGGTTCTGTTGAGTTAGAAAAGTTAAAAATTCCTTGACTGTGAAAATAAGTGATTTCTTTCCCAGAAAACTCATTTCATTATATGCATTTTAAATAATTGATATGTTGGGGCGCCTGGGTGGCTCAGTGGGTTAAGCCTCTGCTTTTGGCTCAGGTCATGATCCCAGGGTCCTGGGATCGAGCCCCGCATTGGGCTCTCGGCTCAGCAGGGAGTCAGCTTCCCTTCCTCTCTCTCTGCCTGCCTCTCTGCCTACTTGTGATCTCTGTCAAATAAATAAATAAAATCTTAAAAAAAAATTGATATGTTTTGTTATGCTACAGTATCCATTGAAAGGGTCTTTTTTTTATTAGCATCTTATTTACAAGTATGATTAGCTTCTATTTTAAGAATAAGTTCTGTTAGAAAAATAATTGTAGGGACACCTGGGTGGCTCAGTGGTTTAAGCCTCCGCCTTCCTCTCAGGTCACCATCTCAGGGTCCTGGGCTCGAGCCCTGCATTGGGCTCTCTGCTTGGCGGGGAGCCTGCTTCCCCCTCTGTCTGCTTGCCTCCCTGCCTGCTTGTGATCTCTCTGTCTCTGTCAAGTAAATAAATAAGATCTTTTAAAAAAATAATAATTGTAATAGATATTTGGAATTTGAAGCATAATTCCTTTAGAAACAATTCTGTGAAGGGTGGTTTTGGTTCTCAGGGCACCTTACAAGAAGCAGTTTGAAACATCATTTATGCAGAGTCAATGGCATTGACTTGACTTTAAGTCTTAGAACCAAGGCTGCAGGTGGTAAGAGGTGAGGGAAGAACATACTTTTTACTTCATTTCGGTTTGTAGGGCTACAGGCATTGAAAAGAGAAACATTTTTTTTTTTTAAGATTTTATTTATTTATTTGATAGAGATCACAAGTAGGCAGAGAGGCAGGCAGAGAGGTGGAGGGGGAAGCAGGTTCCCGGCTTAGCAGGCTTAGCAGAGAGCCTGATGGCCTGGCTGGATCCCAGAACCCTGAGACCATGACCTAAGCCAAAGGCAGAGGCTTTAACCCACCAAGCCACCCAGGCGTCCAGAGAAACATTTTCTTCGGACACCTTCCTCCTTTCTTTCTACAAAGTATTTCACTCTTTCCAGCCCATAGGTTTCTAAAATGTTCTGAGTAATTTATTTTCACCTCTTGTTTTTTTTCATCCTTTACAGATATAAATAAAGTTAAACTAATTAGAAAGCTGGTTCCTGAAAACATTGACACGTACCTTATCCACATGGCACTTGAGATCCTGGGAAAAGACCGTGACAACAGACTGTTAGACCAGCTTTCATGTACTTCCAACAGAAAGAGATATTTCCTCAACTCCGAAGAGAGCTGTTCAAGTTCTAAGAGAAGCAGGGAAGAAGTAGGCGCTAATACCAAGGTGTTAATTATATGTAGAATTTTCATACATTGTCGGTTGGTTCGATTTACATATTCTAACACTAAATGCTGTATTTTTTAAATTGTTATAAATTCTGATATAAGGTTACTTTTTGTAAAATCTGTGCTCTAGGGACGCCTGGGTGGCTCAGTTGGTTAAGCGGCTGCCTTCGGCTCAGGTCATGATCCCAGCGTCCTGGGATCGAGTCCCACATCGGGCTCCTTGCTCGGCAGGGAGCCTGCTTCTCCCTCTGCCTCTGCCTGCCTCTCTGTCTGCCTGTGCTCGCTCTCTCTCTCTCTCTAACTAATAAATAAAAATAAAATATTTAAAAAAAATTAAAAATAAATAAATAAAATCTGTGCTCTATTTCCTTTGTTTTTCATAAATCTTATCTGAGAAAAGTGATTTTTTTAAACAACAGAAAAAGGGAGATGTAGCCCATCTATTTAGCTTTTTGTGTGGAATGTCCGCTGAAATTTTACTTCTACCTCATACTGATTATATATATATATATAGTAGAAATCCTTTTTCTTTCATAGACTAGTTAGTATTGGCTTTGAACATATGGCAATTTATGTAGTTTAAAATTTAGGAACCCAAAGGCAGCGGTTATGTATTATGTGATCTGCACTTGAAAAAGATAAAACACCTATTGTGATTACTATTAAGATAGAAGCTCAATCATGCCTTTGTTTAATGAAGAAAGATTCTGTCTTGATATTGGTAGTTCTGATTCAAAATATGCAGGTGCATGGTGGATTCTTTGAGTACATCCTTTTTTTTTTAATTTCTGGAAAGTCTTAAATTTTACTTTTTTTTTTTTTAAGATTTTATTTATTTATTTGACAGAGAGCACAAGTCGGCAGAGAGAGAGAGAGAGGAGGAAGCAGGCTCCCTGCTGAGCAGAGAGCCCAATGTGGGGCTCGATCCCAGGACCCTGAGACCACCACCCCCGAGCCGAAGGCAGAGGCTTTAACCCACTGAGCCACCCAGGCACCCCTTAAATTTTACTTTTTAGAATTTGTCCCATTGCTTTATATTTCTTCTTCAGGGACTTCAACTATCTCTATGTTGGATCTTTGCCTAGCTGCAATATTTGTCACTTTCCATGAATTCTTCCTAGTTTTCCTTAATTTAAAATGTTCTTCTTCATCTTCTTTTTCACCTCCTACTTCTCTGGACAGACTCTTTTATGTTTATTGCTATGTTCCTCCTAGTTTAATATTCACTTCTTTACATTTTTCCTTTTGCTTCTAATTCTTAACTAAACTTTTCTCCTCCATTTTGAATTTTTCTGATTTTGATTTATGATACTCTTTCATGTTTTGAATAATTTTCTTAATGTTTTTCGACTCATTTAAGAGGTTACAGTTTTATTCTGTATCTTAGCAACTCTTCTGGTGTCCCATTTGATCTTAATACTTTCCTGTTGTTCATTTTCATGTGAAATTAGTTTTCTTGCTCTTTCAAAAGAAAGCATGTTTCAAGGTAGTTTTTCCCAAGTTCACAGAGCTCTCCCTTCTGGTATTTTGTGTAATTTTTCAAAATATGGAAACTTAGTTTATGAGCTATACTCCTTTGTCACTCTTCCCTTTGTCTCTGTTTTACTTGAACTGCTGATTCGATTTCACCCCAGTAGTTCTCCCAGAAGGTATTGTGGTAGCTGGTCAGGAGCGTTCACAGGAACCGGTTGCGTTAGCCATTGAAGACACCATTTATAAGTCATTTGCTGTTGAGTTAGGCAGAAGCTCTCTCATTTTCAGTTGCTGTTTTCCCATTAATCTATCATGGTTTCTGGTGTCTATCTGTAGGCTACTTTGTGGTTCTTTTGTTCTTGGGCACCTCACTGCTTGCCTCCGCTTTCTCTTGTAGGTAAGTGGTACTCTGCAGGCTGGTGGTGGTTTATCCTCACATGCTCAGAGTTTGGATTTCCTTGGGATACCTTTAAACTTAGTTTTATTGTAAATGTAGATTATGAGTTCAGAGTTTTCCTGTCAATTCTGTTTTAATGGTGGGCTTCAGAGAGACTAAAACACTATGCTGCTGCTTCCACCATCTTCCCAGAACCCTCTCCCCCAAATGACCTTTTTCCTCCTTATTTTTCTTCACTGCCTAAGAGAGGATGTATGTGATATTTTCTGCCCTGCCACTAAATTTCATTATAAATTAAAATGCACAATATTATTTATGAACTGTTTTGAGATACCCAGAAAAAATGCCTTATGAATAATATTATAATTATTATTATTAAAATTCAGTGCTTCAGAACAATTAGAATTTTCTTAAACTTTGCTTTTTTAGGCATAGTTTTCGTTTTGTGTTGTTCACTAAGAAAATAGGGCATGCTGTAACTGTTTTGTGTTCTATAATAATGTTAAAGGTTGATCGAAAACATCCTTGCAATTTTTCACCAAAAGATGAAAGTCATAGAAATTCCCTAAGACTTACTTCTTGGAATCAGCCAACCAGCGATTCAAAAACATATTTATTTACAGATTCTCATTTAATTCTCAATTAAAATTAAATTTATAAAGTAGTTTTCATGATAACTACATCCAACTTGATAATTACCATTTTTAGATTTGTCTTAGTTTAGATGAAATTAAATGTGAATATAACATATATATTGTTCTGTTTGCTTACATATATATGCTCACATATACTCAACAAACGAGTTAATGTTTTGTATTTTCAACTTAATGATATTTGTTAGTAGAATTTGGAGTAACAGAAAAACCCCCTGAAAATCTTACTATGATTTCTGGGAATTTTGGTTGGCTCCTAAAGAAGGAAGTAGTCACTGAAAGGCATTGTTCCTTTTAGGTGACTCAGTTCTCATAATTAAAGTCTCTCCAAAAACTTATTGTTGAGACTCAAAAGATATGTCAGTGGAAGTAAGCACTTTCCCTCTTTCTCAGTGAAACAAGATCATTATTATATTAGTGTGGTAAATACTGAAGGTCATATTCTGTAGAAATATTACAGAAGATAAAACATTTTCAGTGATACTAGCTACTAATTAATGAATGCCAAGACTAAATCAGGATGTGTTTTGATAGCTTGCATATCTTCTCATTTGACCCTCCAGGTAATCCAGTGATGTTATGTACTGTTATTCTCATTTTCTGTGTGAAGAAACCGAGGCTGAAATAACATTCATAAGGCCATACATTTAGCAAGTGACTCAGTTGGAGCTCAAACCTAATTCTGTCTTGGTTGGCAGTCCCTATTTATTCCATGGTGTTCAGCTACAAGACTTAGGGTTTTTCCCTCTGCTCTGTTCCTCTGTGCAAATGTCATGCTCTGTTTTGCTTTTTGGTTTTGTTATCATGTTAACTTCTTTCCTGCCTCCAGATGCACACAGGTGTTCCAACTATAACTGCAAGCAACTGTAGGCTGCAAGGGATTGTCTTAGTAAGATCTTAAGGGAAGAATAAATATTTCTGGACCAATTTTATCTCTGCCCAGATGCCTTTTGTCTGTGGCATTATATATCCCCAGTATTTATTATTTCTGAATCAAATACCGTCTCATATAGTCTATGCAAATCTAATCTGTTCTCCTGGACTTCTCTTCCCTCTGAGGAAATTTGTGATCCTTAGCCTGTTTTTTCCTGTAGCTTTTACTAAAGTGTGAGTAGCTCTTTCTTCTTCTTTGGAGCCAAAACAACTAATAGGGTTGTTTGTTTGTTTTTTTTAACCTTTTCTAAATATACGTTTTCAAGTTTTCTGTGAAGGATCTTTTACTTTTTTCCCCACCCTTAAATCTTTTGAAACCATTTTTAAACATAGAAAATGTAACAAAACATAGCAAGTAATTGATGAACCACATATACAGTTTTCATTCTGGAAATTGAATAAATTGTGCTGTTTTACCTTAAGCTAACAGACACATTATAACTTAGATTGAGGTCACCTTATCATAAAGTCCTTCAGATAGTTCCAGTAACTAAATTAACTAGATTCCAAGGTGTGCTTACATTGGCATGACTTGTCTGTCATGTTGGTTTGAGGCTCTTGTCAAACTGAGATAACAATAATTACTACCAGTTTACGCCTGTGGAACATAACTCAAAACTGTTTTATCTTTTTCAAGTGCAGATCACATAATACACAACCGCTGCCTTTGGGTTCCTAACTTTTTTTTTCAGGGACTTTTAGGGTCCTGAGGCTTCATTTGGTGCCTGAGTCTCCTAAAATTGTGCAAAGTATTATGTATGTGTACATTTAGAATGAATCTCCAGTTTTTAGCAGATTTCAAAAGACTCTTTGAGACAAAAATTTTTTTCATCTATTTCAGTGGCTGTTTTTTGAGTGTCTGTTATATCCCAGCAGCTCTGCAAGGTACTGATAGCGTTCGAATCACTCTGCTAGTCAGTCAGCCTTTGGAGACGCAGAAGTACATGCATCTCCAAACGCCTAATGTGATTCTGTGTGTGTCTGTGTCTTTGTGTATGTGTGGGTGTCTGTATGTGCGTGTGTGTGCGCCTGAGCCCATGCCTTCCTCAGAACATTCAGTTAACCATTTTGGTCAGCCCAAACCAAGGGCACGTGGGACAGAAACCTGAAATAATATCTAGTTCTTTCCTTCTCAAATGTGTATGTACACTTGAGTGCCTGAGAACAGATAACAAGATGGCAGGTAATTGCCTGAAGAAATGATATAGCGATTTTTGTCTCTCTTTTATTTACTGTTTGATCTAGAAATAAATTCTGTGGCTCTCACTGTTTTGTTTTATTCAACAAGGGAATGTAGTGGGTGTATATATAGTAACCTATGTTACTTTTTACAACTGACACACATTTTTAGCATTAACATATTTCTTTTTCTGTTTCTTTCCTACAGTCTGCCTCTGTAACCTCAAAGAGAAAATTACCTGAGTGGTTTGCCAAAGGCAGTGAGACTTTAGCTGACACCAGCAAGAAATCAATGCCCGGAACAAAAAAGAAAGGTCTTTTTAGTTAAACTGGCAGTTGCCAGAGGAATTGTGTGTATCTTACTGTATTATAAGAGGGGAGCTGTGTTTCATTTCTGAAAATAGTGGTGACCAGTACTTCAGTTTACAGATTATTCTAATCTCAAAAGTAAAACTAACCCATTTGTTGAACAGCTAACATCTTAAAACAGCCTCGTGCAGTTTACTAAAGTTGAGTCTTCTGAGATCCTGAGTAATCATAGAATAGAATAAATAAATTAATCTCCTTTAAGCTTGCTCTAAGAAACTGTTACTGCTCTGTTTCCTAATCTCTTTATTTCAGCAGTATGTTTAAGGGGTGCCAATTTGATATAAATAACAGACTGGTAGTTGTAGGATGATTACGTGTGTGATAGAAAATCTTCATATATTACCAGCATTCTTTCTTGTGAAAGAAGGAAAACATAATTATTTTTACAAATTGCCCTTACTATCTTTACAAGAAACTCTTACACACATTGATGAATGGTATTAGTAGAACAAACCAGTGAAAATGAAACATTCTGGGTTCCATGCATGTAGGGAAAAATAATGTAGCAGAGGAGACCAACTTCACTAGGCAACCATGCACTTTGTATTTTGTATGCTATTTCTGTTATCTTTCAAGTACTAAATTCCTTCAGACTGAATATTATAAAATATATATGTTATATATGCATTATATGTATGTGTGTGTGTGTATATACATATTTTTTAAACTTTTATTTACTTAATTACTTTGAGCACTTTCAGTTTTTGAGGATGTTGGAATTTGATTGTAATACCTCTTTTTGTAGCACATGGCGACTTTGCTGTCGAAATCCGTTGAGTTTGGTAAATCATAGTTAATGCCACTTTAACCAGTTCACCGTATGGCCTTTAACTGACTTTTTTGTAACTAAAAATCACTGTTAATAAAGAAGAAATATTGTAGGAGAACTAGAAAATCTGGAGAGATGGAAAGAAGAAAATATAAATCATCGGTAGTTGTACCATTAGATAATCCGTTAACCCCTTCTGTGTATCCTGCTAAGCCTCTGTATTCACTGCTTTCCTTAGTTTGACACATGAATAATAAATGAATGTGTTTTCTTTGTAAAACATTTAAGTTAAACACAAAAGATCCCTGTATTCCCATTCTCCTACATATCATTACCATCCCCTTTCCAGAAAGTAGCTCCTATTAAGTAAATGACTTAACAGTTCTCTAGTCATTCCTTATGCATTTACATGCCTTTGCATATATATCTACACATACATTCCTGTTTTTTAAAGTGAGTTAGATCATGCTGTATGCAACTTTCTGCAACAAACTTTTCACTTAATATGTCATGAAGAACTTTACATGTCAGTGTATATATTGGTCTGTCTCATTCTTTTTTATAGCTACCTACCATTCTATATGATGAATATATTATATTTTATATAATCACTTTCCTATTGGTGATTTTTGACTTTTTTGTTCTACTTTAGATTATCCTTCGGGGAATTCACAAAGGCAAAACTATTTTCACAATACCAAGATGTGACTTGCCTTTTGTCCTATGTTTTTTCCATTGAGGGTGCAAAGCAGTCATGAGTAAAACCACTCGTACTTAAGTGCAAATCAAGGCAGTGACACCAGATTACTGATTTTATTAATTCTCAGTCCTTAAATACATCTTTTCAATCTTTTGTGTGATGAAATGGCAAGTATGTATAAAACACTTCTGCTCTGTACCGAAGTTTGATAGTTGTCTCCAGGAAAAACTCTTGTTTGAATTGTGACTTGAATTAGTTCTTTTTCCATGGAATACCATTTCTTACTGAAAAGGATGACTGATAGAAAACTACAGTTGGTTATGAGACTTGGGCATTTGGTGGATATTTTCTAAAAATTGAAAGAAGTCATCCTGTCGCTTCAAGGAAAACTGATGGTTATTTGTTGGCAATGATAAAATTTGAGACTTCTGGCAGAATTTATATACAAATTTTGGAAAACTTGTGTCTGCTGCCAGGAGTTTGAGAGCTTCCCATAACATAAAGGCTCTTCTAATGAGATATTATTCATACGATTAACAAAGTTTTTAGAAGATCTGCACAACTCAGTGAACTCTAATATTTTCTAGATGACTAATACATGATCTTATAAAATCATGCATGAGTAAAAGAGCCATTCAAACTACATAGTGGTCCAATGGATTTTAATGTAGCAGAGCATAAAAACATTTATTTATATGGTTTCAGATTATACACTGCAACCAATCTTTAAGAAATTATAGGTGTCCAGTTGTGTTATGGGTTCAAAGAAGAGTATCTACAATTATCTGGAAAAGCTATTAAAATACTCTTAATTAAGGTCACACTTTCTTCATATATTTCAACCAAAAGAACACATATTGAATGTAGGAGAAGATCTGAGACTGCAGCCACTTCTGTGAAGCCAGACAATGCCATTCTTCTATTTTGTGGGGGATAGTTTTGTAAACTTTATTTGTGTTATCATATACTGGATTTACTGCTGCTTTTTTTTTAAATTAATAAACATTTCTTAAACGTTTCTCAGTTTTATTTCTAAATGTTAAATAATGATAGATTTAACACACATTAATGCAAAAGCTCTTTTGGGTCCTTAATAATTTTTAAGAATATAAATGAAATTTGAGATTTGGTAGATAGAGAACTGCTGACATAGTATTTTATTATATAGATGTACTATGAATTATTTAGCCGATTTCCTATTGTTGCATATTAAATCACATACAGTTTTCTGCTCTTTTAAATCTCTGCTTTGAGTAGTCTTAAAATGAAATATGTTATAATCTCATGCCAAATACATAACCAGAGGGAGAGAGTTATTATTTTTTGTCTTGGTTATAATTTTGTATGGACTTTTGGCCTCTTAGCATCCATGGCTCTCGATTTATGTTTGAGTTAGCTCCAAGGAGAAAAATTCCAATCTGGATATGGGATTGGCACCAATGACTTCATGTAAGCTAGTCTTTGACCGTAGTATTTGGATCTGGCTAAATTACTCCAATGGCAGTGAATCTTGGGACTTTTTATGGTAATGCTGGCACAAATATGTTCTCTTTTCCCTTGCTGATACTAATGAGGAAGCATGAACCTTGGGAACGTTGGAGCAATTTTAGGACCCTGAGAAGTCATTGTTTAGTGAAGCTCTGTGCTGAGATGAGGTAGGCAGAGTAGAAACCGCAGGAAATCAGGTTATTGGTGATCTTGTCCTGCTACTAGTTCATGCCTTTCCTAAAGTCAGACATATCTTTGAGTAATTCATATACACGGGCATTAGATTCCCCTTACTTAGGTTAAACCTGTTTGAATAAGAGTTTTTTGTTCGTTTTTAACTTACAATGTTGTGCACTTGTCACCACAGCACAGTCATATCATTGATAGACACCCCCAACAACAGACACAGAAGATAATGACATTTTTTTAATGCCGAAGGATGTGGAAGCTCATAGAGCTAGTTCCCGAAAGTAGGCGAGAAAGCAGCTTACTCCTTGGTGGAGGGGCAGACTTCCTAAATCTCCAGGTTCCCCATTTTGCCTGCATTTCCTGTGGAACTTCCATATTCTCCTGCTCTCCCCACCCCGTCCAGCTCCCAACCACTCCCTACTATGAGGGTGTGCTCTGTACCACTCCTTATCACCAGGGGCGCTCCCTACCACTCCCTTCCTCCAGGGCGTGCTCCCTATCACTGTCTACCACCAGAGGGCGTTGGGGAGGCTCTGCTGTATTCGGCCTTGTCACCAGGTGCGAGTGACTAGTACCAAATGACTCAGTACAGCACAAAGTACTAAGAACTGATGAACTGGGCTTTAATTTCCCCAGTGTATCATCATTCTTCAGCTGTGTCAGGCCTCAAGTTTGCCTCAGGTTCATTCTCAAAAATAAGGAGTTTCTTTTAAGGTCTTTGTCCTATGCTATCTCCTCCACGAAGTATTGATGATCTCTTGTGTTGTCATTTAGAATTCTGACTATGGAGTCAGACAATGCCCTGACAGTTATTTAGAATTTAAAAACAAAAACAAAACAAAAAACCCACAAGTCTATGGTGCTACCAGATAGAGTAAGAAAAGAATGTAGGATTCTTCATGTTCAGAGAGGTTGCTATAGAAGTAACTAAGAACATGAAAAATCCAGTGGCATGACGGTAAAGTCATTTTAGAGCTAACTAGACATTAACCTGTCTTATGGAAAGCAAAAAAAATGCAAAACCAACAAAAACACTGAAGAGTGTTCACTACAGTCGTGAGGGGAGCTGCAAACTTCAAGATCTCAGCTACCTGAAAAGGTGCCACATAGTTTTTTGGGGTAAGGCAACCCAAAAATCATTTGGGATAACATACAGACATCCTTAGTAGGTAAATGTGTTTAAACCTTGAAAGAAATTAGAAATAAGTCGAATATGAAGCAAATTAAACCTTTGGTGGTAATATTTTAGGGTTAAGGAATAAGAGATCTATTTTTGATAGTGTATGCATCTGAAATACTCAGGATAATTTAGCTTTTAGAATAACAGATTATTCTTGTGACTCCATTTAAATATGTATCATTGAAAAATTAGCATATGCCTGTTCTTTTAAAGCTGAAATCACACCAAGTTTGAAACATTATTGGAATATCTAGTAAGGATTTAAAAACACGTTACTGCATAGAATTCTATCACCAACAAATTTCATTTGTGAGAGAAAGAAAAAAGATCTAACATTATGCTTACTATTACTATTAAGATTCATATTAATATTAGTATCCATTAAACCTAGAGCTTTCATTATTTTTCAGAAAATTTATGAAACTTCTGCCTTACTTCCAGCTTCATTTTCTAACTCGATTTAAAAGGATTAATGAGAAGTGTGTACTCATTTATTCAATACTTCTCCATTCAGTAAACATTTGCATTCATAGGCTGCAAGACAATAGACTGGCCTCATAAAGAAGAAACAAATAGAAGAAGGAAACACAACATGGATCCCATGCTTAAGAGAGGGGAAGATTTACACTGAAGAATTAACGGAAAAGCATCTCACAGAAGTATTTTCTTGCAGCAAACAAAACATTTTGAAGAAGATACATCACATACTCTTTTAAGATATTGAAAAAAATGACCAACGTGGAAGAAAAAAAGAGACCATAAAGGAATCATTAAGCTAATCATTTATTAAGCATTTGCTGTGTACCACATCCTGGGCAGTTACCCTTCAGCAG
>ML109073.1:18659-36608 GCA_003697995.1 Taxidea taxus jeffersonii
AGGAGTGTGGAGGATCCCAGGGAGATGCCTGGACCTCGGGGAAGGTTGGTCTGGGTTTTCTGGGATGTGTCAGATCTTTTGGACTCCCAAAGAACGCTAAACAAGAAGACCAAATTCTTTTCATTCCCCGAGTGGGAGAACTCTATGAGACTGAGGGGTCGGGGGCTTATCCTGTTGCTTTGACAGCTTTCTGATGACCTGCCTCCTGCTAGACTCCTTGGCAGCTGAGTCTTCATGAAATGACATCCCGTGCCTTTTCTGTGCAGGTGAGGAATCCTTGGGGTCAGGCGTCATGCTTATCTGGAGGAGCCCATACCTTCTCCCCTTTTCTAAACTACATTCCCAGTACGTAGGACCCCAGAGTGTCTGGCCTAAACATTCCTGAGCCCGCAGGGGCCTCTGGCCTTGGTTCACTCTCTGGTATGCTTCTTCCTTGGCCTGAAGAGTGGGCAAAATGTGGCTATTTGTAGGGACTATAGACAGGGCTTGGATGTCCAGGCTGAGTGTTCACATGTATGCACAGGAGCACTTTGTGGTGCAGAAAAGAGCCAAGGGCAGATAGAGTGGGATGTGTCCATGTGCACCAATAGCCCAGTTTCCCTCTATAACTTCCTCTGGATGTTAGTAGTTCAGCATATGTTCAATAAAGTCCATAGCTCTACCATTTACAAGCTGTGTGACTTTGGATAAATTGCTTAGATACCTCGAGCTCATTTAGACATTTTGTAACACTAAGAGAAGTAGCTGAGATTAAACTCATGTGTAGTGAGTGCTTGTAGATCATTGAACAATGGCTGGCACACATGACTGGCGTTCACCTAGTTGTAGCTGTAGAAATTTCTAAGGAAAAAGACAGACTCTGTGGTTGGGCGTCCAAAGGAGGCGACCTATCTCCTTAGACATTACTTGGTCACTACTTGTGAAATCACCATGGTCCAGTGTGTGCCCCTTATTGTTCTCGCTCAGAAATTTGGGGTGTCCCCACCCTAAAGTAGAACCTTCTTTCAAGGGTAGATTCAGGCTCTCTTTTTCCAAGTTGACAGAGATGGAAGTAAATATTCAACAAATTCTATGGAGAACTACTATGTGCCTGGCACTGTCCAGGTGCTAGGGATACAACAATGACAAAACAGAACAAGTAAAATGTTACATGGTGATAAGCATTAGGAGGACAAAGCAGAGAAGGCGGTGGGGAGTGTTGCAAAGTGGGTCACAGAAGGACTTGCTGAGAAATGAACTCTGGAATTAGCATGGATCTGACAGCTTTCACCATGACCTTGAGCAAATCAATCCTCTATAAGTCTCATTTATTAACACCATTTTATAGAAGAAGAAACAGGCTTAGTTGGAGAATTACAAGTACAGCATTTAGCACAGTTCTTAGTACACTGTAGGAATAATGCTATCTCATCCTTTACCTAGAGGAAGGCTACCGGGAAGCATATTATAATCAGAAGTTGCCTGATAGTTTAGTCAGAGAGAGAGGTTAGGTAATTTTGATATTTAAAGGCACCCGGTAGATTTCCTGATGTACTAAAGTAATTGTTATTTTTCATTTAACAACGGATACGACGGGATGGGCATTTCAGAAGCCTTTAAGAAAATAACTGGAATAATAAAATATTTGGAAGTTGATGAGATATTCTGGTTAATAAACTGGTTTTCTGTTAAGACCCAGTCTCAACATTTCTGAATATAAATTACTTCTAATTTCCTCAATGGCTCCATGTAGCTGATTAAGGATAGAGGTAGTTAAGCTGGGGATTCCTGAACATGCACGTAAGGCTTAGAGAAGATATGGGACTTGATAAGGCCCCAGAGCCTCTTTGTCTTAAGTTCTAATAGGGGCAGTTTAGTACTTTCATTGACTCACTTAAATTTCTTACCGTTTAAGCATCCACCAAGAATCATCAGTTTCTTTCTTTTGCTCCTGTGGCTCATCGTTTTCACACTGGGAGTGAGGGAAGGACTCTTTGCCTTGCTGGTGCAAGAGCACCACCTACTGGTGAATTTCGGTAATTTCAGGTTATGTGGTGTGCCGGTAAAGTCCCATCATTTGTTTTGGTTTTGGCTTCAGAGACGTGGCTAATGTGTCAAAATTTGGAAGGAAAGAGAGAGAGGTTTGCTCTGGGCCAGTTTTTATAAGCTACAGAGAAGCTGGAGTCTGTTCATTCATTTATACAGCAGGAATTTGAATTAAGCCTGTTCATCAGTTCCTCTGTGCAGGACATGATAGGATTTACTTCTCTGCTCCCAACTGGAAATCTTCCGTGGACCTGGATGTAGAAGATTCTTTGGCTCCCCACAGTCCAGAGAGGAGCTTTTTAAACTTTCTTCTCATCTACTGTACCACCTCAATGTAGAGAATTCAACCCCTGGCCTCATAGAACGAGAGCAATGTTTAGTCCTCATTTAACAAATGTGATGATGATGTCTCATCTCCAAACCTAGATCCTAAGTGTCTTGAAGATGGGATAGCACTTCTGTAAAGAGCATCTCAGAAGCCTTGGGTAAGTACTGTACTGCTTATCATCCTAGATGAGACCCACCTTCACGCCACCCATTCCCAGTTGGGATAACCGAAATCTCAGGATGATCCTGTGTTGTGGGCTGAGTTGTGTTCCCCCACACTTGTATGTTGGAGTCCTAACCTCTCCCCTCCCCCAGCAACTCAGACTGTGACTGTACTTGAAAATAGGGTCTTTCAAGAGGTAATTAAGTTAAAGGACGACATTATAGGGGCCTGATCCAATATGACTGGTGTCCTTATGGGAAGCAGATATTTGGGCAAAGAGACACCCAGAGGGGGAAGACCATGTGGGGATACGGGGAGAAGAAGGTCAGCAAGCCAACCCTGCTGACTGACACCTCCGTCTGAGACTTCCAGCCTCCAGAAGGGTGAGAAAATATGTTTCTGCTGTTGAAGCCCGCCAGGCTGTGGTATTTGGTCATGGCAGCCTTAGCAAATAAAAACACGCCAAGTTCCTGGATCGCTCAGCCTCATCCTGAGAAAACGGACTGTTACACAGGCTTTCTCTGAGCCATGTTTTCCACTCACACACTCATCCTGTGGGGGCCAGAGGTTTTCTAGGGTGAGAATGCAAGCCTCGGCCGATTTCTTCCCCTTTTAGACCTCATTTGGGAGCTGCTGAGCTCATCCTGAACAATGGAGAGGGGAATGGACGAGAATCAGCCAGGAGTAAGCTCCTTGACGTTTGAAGATGTCCTGTCTGGATTTTTCCGGGCTCTAAGAACCTTAGCTGGAAATGCAAGGCCTTTTGCACTTGGCACTAACTTCCCTTATGTTAAACTTAGCAGTGAAGTTGCAAATATAGCATATGTTCATCAGAAACAATAGAAAAGGATGAGGAAAATGAATTCTTACAGTCTAGCCACTCAGAGTTAACCAGAGTTTCCATTAGGGATTTGCTTTCTCATTCACTTTGAAATAGGTTTTGACATTTTGTCATGAGCCCATCATTTTTAATGGCTAACGGAGTTCTAGTGTATGATTTACCATGCTCTATGTAACTAATCCCCTATTTTTCCATACTTAGAAAATTTCTAGTTTTGCTGTTATAAATAATGCTTCAATGGACATCTTTTTAAATACTCTAAAAAATAAAAATCCTTTGGTATAAATTCCTGGACATAGACTTGTAGGGTCAAAACTCCCCATTTTAGGGCTTTGATACATATTACCAAAATTGTCTTTCAGAAAGTTCATTCTGTCACCCTCTCCAGGACTATTCTTTTCTTTTCCTTTTTTTTTTTTGTATTTCTGCCAAACTGATAGGACAAAAGTTGTTTCACCACTGCATATATTTTGAATTTCTTTTATTATTAATGAAGATCAAACATTACTTCATGAGTTTTCTTTGGCAATTTGTACTTTTTATTTATCCAATAAAAATTTTGCCTTAAAAAAATCTTATAGGGGTGCCTGGGTGGCTCAGTCAGTTAAGCATCTGATCTCTTGGTTTTGGCTCATGTCCTGATCTCAGGGTTGTGAGATCGAGCCCCACGTTGGGCTCCCCTGAGTGTGGAGCCTGCTAAGAATCTCTCTCTCTCCCTCTCCCTCTGTCCCATTGACATGCTCTCTCTCTTAAAAAAAAAAAAAAAAAAACAACTTATAAAATTATAAAAACATTTTAATCAGTGAAGTATTTAACTTTTTCTCTGTTGTACTTATTTAATAATTTTTCCCAGGTTGTCCTTTACCTTTTTGGGGAGGAGTCATTTACCTTTTAATTGTATCCATGATATATTTTTTACAAACAAAATAAAGACATATGTATTATAAAATTTTATTAAGCTCTGTTTAGAATTATTTCTATTTAAAATTTATTTTGGAGTAATGAGAGTGAGATTAGAGAGTTTTCCAATGTTTAGCCAGTTGCCCCGTGACCAGTTATTGAACAACTAATGCTTTCATGGTATTACCTACTAAATTCTTATAAAATTAGATCTCTTTTGGTCTATTATGTTCTATCAATTCCTATTATCTATTATGTTCTAACAATTCCATTGTTCTATCAATTCCTGTGCCACTGCTATGCTATATTAAATATTATGACTCTAATAAATTAATATCTGCTATGGAATCCTTCCTTACCATTTTCAAAAATTTCTTGGCTACTCTAAGTTTGTTCATCTAAATGAGTTTAGAATTATTTTAAGTTCCAAAAATTTACTTTGGGTTTTTTATTATTATTGCATTAATTTCATGATTTTATTTTATTTATTTTTTAAAAAGATGTTTATTTATTTATTTGTTAGAGAGAGAGAGCGAGCCAGCACAGGCAGACAGAGAGGCAGGCAGAGGCAGAGGGAGAAGCAGGCTCCCTGCCGAGCAAGGAGCCTGATGTGGGACTGATCCCAGGACGCTGGGATCATGACCTGAGCTGAAGGCAGCTGCTTAACCAACTGAGCCACCCAGGCGTCCCTAATTTCCCAATTTTAGAGAGAACTACAACATTATCAAAATTTCCATATAAGGAATACAGCTTATTTCTTGATTTTCTTAAATTTTTTTTATACCTCTCAGCAAAACTTTGCAGTTTTCTTTGTCTAGATTCTATATATATCATGTATCTTAAGTTTATACCTAGGTAAGTTTTGTTGTTCTTGTTTGTGTATTATGAATAGAAACTTAAAAAAAAAAAGATTTTATTTGTTTATTTGAGAAACAGAGAGAGAGAGAGCACAAGTGGTGAGAGGGGCAGAGAGAAAGGGAGAAGCAGACTCCCTGCTGAGCAGAGAGCCCATCACGGGTCTCAATCCTAGGATCATAACCTGAGCCAAGGCAGACACTCAACTGACTGAGCCACCTAGGTGTCCTGAATAGAAACTTTTCCCAGTTGTTATGGTAGGACTAATTATATTTTTTGAATGAGCACTGTTAGTTTTATAAATTTTTCATTGGGTCTTGCTTTAGGACTTTCCAGAGATTACATAGCATAGCTCAGATTAGCATTTCATGTGCCAAAATGATAATGATTAATCTTCTTGTGTGTTATGAATATCTCTTAATGATTCTGTTTTTCTAAATGCATTGGAAGAACGTTGACAACAATGTTGAGTAATTGTGGTAAAATCAAGTATTCTTATCTTGTTTCTGACAATAATTTTGTTTTATCCATTGATCATATTTAATAGTGATTTCTGATAATTTTTACTATATCCAGGAAGTTTCCTTCTATTTATAAGTTTTTAATTTTTTTCCAGGATGGATATTTTATTTATCGGACACTTATTGATATCTGTCCAAATGATTTATATACTTTCTTTTTTACATTGGGTTTGTAAATATACAGATTTATATATAATATATATATTATATATATATATATATAACTTAAAATTATATACAGATTTTTCTAGTATTTCAGAATTCTTATTTCCTGGTAGTGAAGAATTATTTAAATTAGAGCCAGATTTAATATACTCATATTTTACTTTCTGTTATGTTTGTAGTGTGATTCATTATTTCTTCCCTTTCCTCCTTCCCTTTCTCATCTCTTTCCTTCCTCCCTTCCTTCCTTCCTTCCTTCCTTTTGTCTTTCCTTCAATAGGTTTCAGTATATGGTTTTCCCAGCTTCATTAAAAAATTGGGTTTTTCTTTAGTTATTTTTTTTTACCATTTTGATTGTTTTAAAAAAAGTTTAACTTATTTCTGAGTCAATTGTAGTAATTTATATCTGTATAGAAATTATTAGTTTGATCAAAGTCATCACATTTATCACTGAAAAATTACACATGCCTTATAAGTAAAAAAATTTCCTCTTTATCTGTGAATGTATTTAATTTCTAATTCCTTATATTTTCACTTTCTCCCTTTTTTTCTTTGTTAGATTTGCCTATGGTTTGTGTCTTTTATGGTTTTTTTAATTGGCCTTTTCAAAAAAGAGACTTGGTATTTATTTATCAATTATAATTCTTTTTAATTTTGTAATTAATTGATTTTTGATTTACCATAACTCATTTCTATTTCCTTCTTTTATTTGGTTAATTTTGTGTTTTTTTTTAATACTTTCCTCAATTAATTTCTTTATTTTTATTTAAAAAGTAATAATAAAAATAAAATCCCAGGGGTGCCTGGATGGCTCAGTCAGTTGAGCATCTGCCTTTGGCTCAGGTCATGATCTCAGGATCTTGGGATCAAGCCCCACATTAGGCTCTTTGTTTAGCAGGGAACCTGCTTCCCCCACCCCTCTCTCTCTCTGCATGCTTCTCTGCCTGCTTGTGATCTCTCTCTGTGTCAAATAAATAAATAAAATCTTTTTAAAAAATCCCAAATCTTAACTCTAGCACTTTGGGGTATTTTGTATGCTTTTTGTATATATTATTTAAAATTATTAGTCATATAAAATTTAGTCATATAAATTTTAATAGATTATTATATGATAATAATTATAATTGGTATGGATGGCATTATAATTCCTTTTCCTCTTATATCCAAGGATTATTAAGGAGACTAATTTTAAATTTGCAGGGTGTTTGATGTTTTTAAATGTCCATCTTCTTTATTTCTCATTTTACAAGTGTAACCGGCACTGCTTGTATCCTAATATCTGTTTTCTTCCATTTTTCTCTAGAAACTGAACTTGGGTTTTGCTGAGGGCAGCAATGTATCCAGCTAAAATGACTCAATTTCTGGTCTACCTGACAGCTAGTTCCGGTGTAGTAAGATGTAGGCACAAGTTCCTGGAGACAGAGTCGCTTCTGGAACACAAAGGCGGACTTCACTAGGAGAATCCCTTTTGCTTCTTTGCCCCTTTCCCTTCCTTCTCACGAAATTTCCTCACTGAAATGCACATTTGATGTTTGGAGGTACAGCAAAAGACAAGCCTAACAGGGAGCTCCCCCATGCTAAGAATGGCAGAGAAGAAAGAATCTGGGTCCCTGATGGCATTGCTGACAAGTTGCACAAGCTTGGGACTTCTGGGTAGGTAAGTTCCCATAACAACCTATGGCAGTGATGGTTGTGTTTCCTGTCATGAGCACCTGGACACATTGTTGATGGACACACAAACTTAAGTCAGACAACATGGCTTGCCAGAAGTCTAATTTCTTGTAACTCTGCTATGTTAACTGCTAGGACAGATAGATGGCCTAATGGAAATCATAGTGTCCCATTGTCCTTGTTTAGGGATGAACATGGAATTTAGTTCTGACCAATGAGACAATGGGGGAAGTCTGTTGGTTTAGGAGTGTTTTTGGACAAGGTTTCTTTGCTTCAAAAAGTGGATTGCAAGGAGAGAGCCCCCCACCCCACCTTTTTTTGGTGCAGACGTTGGTATGTGGGGATGTGAGACCTAGAGCTATTGAAGCCATCTGGTTGACTTGAGGGGATTAGCTGACACCAACTGAGACAGTGGAGTACAGAGAGGGAGAGAGTTTGGATCTTGCTGATATGGTTGAGAGGCTTCCCTACCTTGGGACGTCTTTTTTTTGTGAGTCAATGAATTTCCTTATTGCTTATACTACTTTTGTGGGGTTTTCTATTGCTTGTGGCCAAAACATCCTTTCTGACATGTTGCTGCTGACTGCTTCATTCTCTCATTCCGCAATTCTCATCACAAGTGTGTTCATGTTTCTGAATCTTTTATCGCCATTAGCAGCATCATTTTCATCAGCACCAGCAACAACATCCGTAGTAATATTTATTAGGTGTTTTCTAAGTGCCAAGCCCTGAGTCACATTCATTACATACAAATTATTTATTTATTAATGTATTTATTTCTCTTTCTTTCTTTCTTTCTTTCTCGTGGGACTTAAACTCATAACCCCAGGATTAAGCCCTGAGCTGAGATTAAGAATCAGACACTTAACCAACTGAACCTCCTAGGTACCCCCATTACATACATTTTTTCATTTAAATCATACAACAACCCTATGACTCAGATACTATTATTGTTGATTCTACTTTATAGATGGGGAAAAAGTCTTTAAAAGGCTACATAATTCTGTAGGTTTCCAATTTAGGCAGAGCCAGGATTTGGATCCAGACTTGAGGGACTTCTAGACCAGGTTAAACCATTGTGATACTGTCCCCCACATTCTTTTCCTTCTTTCATCTCCACATTCCTCTGAGTTTATCAAATTAGACTTTCAATCTTCTCCATTCTTCCCTGACCTTGGATTTCCCCCATTTCTTAGATACAACATCCTTCTGAATTATACTGATAATACAATATAGTATTTCAAAGGTTACTATATGTTCCTTGCAAGAAAATCATATCATAAAGGGACATGTACTTCCCATTCCTCATGCTAGTCCATTTCTTTTATTTTTACTTTTCTAAAGATGTACTTATTTATGTTAGAGAGAGAGAGAGACAGAAAGAGAAAGTATGCGTGTGACTGGGGGGAGAGGCAGAAGGATCGAACCCCCAAATAGGTTCCTTGGGCTTGATCCCACAACCTAGAGTTGATGACCTGAGCCAAAACCAAGAGTCAGAAGCTCAACTAACTGAGACACCTGGGTGCCACATGTTTACCTGTTTTAAAGGATGAGTCTGGTGATTTCTCTTTGTAGCTTAATCCATAGACAAATTTTCCTGTAACTTCCAGTGGTAGAATTGGAGATCCAGAAATGCTATGAGTCTTTGTTTAATCTTTCAGTCCCAGGAAAAGGGGAAGAGGACTACCTAATGAATTTATAAGAAAAGATATTGCTGTTTCCTCTGCACACGTTTTCAGGCAGGAGAATGGGCTGGAGTCCAGGGAAGGTGGGAAAGTGAAAAATGGTTCAGTTCTAGTATAATTTTCTTACCAATGGAACTACTAGGCAATCAACTAATAACTCTTTAGGAGGCAATTTTTAAAATATACAACATGGTCTAATCCTTTATAGATAAAAGAATATGGGTGAAATGGTTAAAGGTGGTGAAAAGTATAAACTTCCAATTATAGAATAAATAAGTCCTGGGGATGTAATGATATAGCGTACAGCATGAAGATAGACGACCAAAAAAAAAAAAAAAAAAAAAAAAAAGAAGAAGAAGAAGGAGAAAGAAAACAAAAATAAAGAGAGAAAGAAAAGGAAAGGAAAGAATATTTGTCTTATTAGCAGGACTTGGCTCTGCCTGCAGGAAGGATAGTTCCCACTGTTGAGCTGAAGTATATTGGGCCAATTTTGTTTTTCATGAGTGCTGAGGCATTCACATGGACTTCACCAGATTTTAGCATCTGTTTTTTATCAACCAACAGTATTAAATATGATTAAATTATGTTAGTGTATAGTCTTCTGAGAATGGAAAGGATTTTTGCATTTTTTTTCAAAGTCCTCCTCCCATGTGCTACATCCCAGGTGTTCATTGGTCACCCTCCTCCCACCGACTTTCCTCCAGATTAATTTCAAATGGCAAGTGATGGTGGCAAGATTGGAGAAGGATGGGGGAAGTGAGGTCGACACTAGAGCAAGATCAGCAAAATGGAGATTCAGGGGATAAATGAGCAGCTAGTGGCTGGTTCATGATTAAGGGCTAGGCATAATAAGAGTAAACAAAATCTGAAGTTCTTAGTTTTCCCTCATGACCATCAATTCCCAGAAATGCCCTGGATTTCCACTGTAATTTTCCAGTTAATGAGATGAACTCTGCCCTTCAAAAATGGCATGATCAGATTATCATAGCCTTCCTAATTAATCCTGTTCTGTACTGTGGCAGGTCTCCTCTAGAATTCCTATGCTGGGATCCCAGATGGCTGATCCATCAATAAGTCTGCTCAGAGTTCTGTCAAGTGAGCCAGGATATTGATTTAAAAATAAAATAATGTGCTGCCTGGCTTTGGTGATATTAAAAAGTTAACTAATTTCTCAAAAGTATATCATTTCAATATAACATAATAAAGAAAAGTGCCTTGCAATTTTAGAGATGAGTGATTGTAGAACCTACCAATTAGCTTCCTTCCAAAAGTTCAATTCCTCTAATGGGGGAGAACTTATTTAATTCAGATGGCTCTAACCTTGACTTTTGGTGATAAAATACCCTACATATATTAAGAAGCCACTAGTTTAATGGGCATTTTCTTTCTTTCTTTTTAAAAATTTTTTTAGATTTTATTCATTTATTTGACAGAGAGAGAGAGAGAGATCACAAGTAGGCAAAGAGGCAGGCAGAGAGAGAGGGGGAAGCAGGCTTCCCACTGAGCAGAGAGCCCGATGTGGGGCTCTATCCCAGGACCCTGAGATCACAACCTGAGCTGAAGGCAGAGGCTTAACCCACTGAGCCACCCAGGTGCCCCATTAATGGGCATTTTCTTAAGCTGGGTAAATATCTGGGATGAGAAATAGAAGTTGAGTCATCTTTATATATATATACATATATATATACGTATATATACGTATATATATATGTATATATATATATGCATACATATATATATATATGTACACACACACACACACACACATATATATTTTTTTTTCCCCTTGTGATCAGTGCTTACTAGGTGGGTGTGAATGTGGGTGTGCATTCATTTACATGACTCTACAAATTCCTATAAATCAAACTCCTGAGACAAAATGAACCAACCATGAATGCCAAACTTGAACCAGTCAGGTTACTTTCTTGAATAATTAATTGAATTATACCTTCATAAGAACTTCTTAAACCCTGAGCCAAACAAACTTGAAACAAAAAGTTCTGAGTTTGGTTTTATGTGCATTTCTTCCTTTTTTGTTTACATTTCCTTTTCTTTTCCATTTACCTTTCCCCTCTCCCTCTCCTTTGCTCTCTTCAACTTTTCCTCTGTTTATAAGTGAAACTACCCATTTTTATTTCTGCTATGTTCATCCACTCGTTTAATTATTTATTTGTTCAATAGGTATTTATTGGATATGCTGTTGGACTGGACCAGGTACTGGTTGTTTAGGGATATGCAAAATCCAGTTCCTAAGAAACAAATATATACATAATTTTGGTTGGTGCAATGAAGTAAAGAAATACGTTGCATATCTTCTTTGGTGGGTTTTCTATGCAGATCTTTGGCTTCTTTTATTTTTTTATTTTTTATTTTTTTAAAAGATTTTATTTATTTATTTGACAGAGATCACAAGTAGGCAGAGAGGCAGGCAGAGAGAGAGGAGGAAGCAGGCTTCTTGCTGAGCAGAGAGCCCGATTCGGGGCTCAATCCCAGGATGCTGGGATCATGACCTGAGCCAAAGGCAGAGGCTTTAACTCACTGAGCCACCCAGGTGCCCCTTTGGCTTTTTTTAAAAAATTGGATTGTTCATTTTCATATTGTTGAATTTTATGAGTTTTGCGTGTATTTTGGAAAACAATCCTTTGTCAGATGTCTTTTGCAAATACTTCTCTAAGTCTGGGGCTTATCTTCTCATTCTCTTGACTGGGTCTTTCACAGAGCAGAATTTTTAAATTTTAATGAAGCACAGCTTAGCAGTTATTTTTTTCATGGATGGCAATTTTGGTGTTATACTAAAAAGTCATCATCTGGGGCACCTGAGTGGCTCAGTTGGTTAAGCATCTGTCTTAGGCTCGGGTCATGATCTAGGGTCCTGGGACCATGCCCCACATCAGGCTCCCTGCTCATCGGTGAGCCTACTTCCCCCTCTCTTTCCTGCTTGTGCTCTCTCACTATCTTTGTCTCTCTCTCAAATAAATAAATAAATAAATAAATAAAAAATCTTAAAAAAATAAAATCATCATCAAACCCAAGGTTATCTTGATTTTTTTCTATGTTATCTTCTAGGAGTTTTACAGTTCTGTGTTTTACAGGTTTATAAACCATTTGGGATTAATTTTGTGAGGGGTATAAAGTCTGTGGCTAAATTCATTTATTTGCATATATATGTTCAGTTGTGCCAGTGCTATTGGTTGAAAAGATGACCTTTTCTCCATTGTATTGCCTTTGCTCCTTTGTCAAAGATAAGTTGACTGTATTTATTTTGGTCTATTTCTGGGCTCTCTATTCTGTTGCATTGATGTATTTGCCTGTTATTTCACTTATTGATTATAATAATAATCAATGATCAATGTCTTGATTGATTTGTCTTTATATGGTGTTAAGTTGTACTGAAGCTTTATAGTGAGTCTTCAAGTCAGGTAGCGTAGGTACTCCAACTTTTTCTCTTTCAATATTGTATTGGCTAATCTGTGTCTTTTGCCTTTCTATACACAATTTAGAATCAGTTGGTCAATATTAACAAAGTAAATTTCTGGGATATTGATTGGGATTGCATTGAATCCCTAAAGCAAATTGGAAGCATGCGGGGCTTGATTCCAGGACACTGGGATCATGACCTGAGCCGAAGGCAGAGGCTTTAACCTACTGAGCCACCCAGGAGCCCCTAGGATTACTTGTTTTTAGTTCTGTGAAAAATACTATTGGTATTTTGATACAGATTACGTTTAATCTATAGATTGCTCCGGTATTTTGCACATATTTAGTTCTTCTTTGATTTCTTTCATCATAGTTTGTAATTTTCCTTACATAGATCTTGTACATACTTGTTAGATTTATATCTATGTATTTCATTTTTTTGCATGCTAATGTAAATTATTTCAAATTCCACTATTTGTTCATTGCTGGTCTATAGGAAAGTGATAGGTTTCTGTATGTTAATCTTGTACCTTGCAATCTTGCTTTGACTTCTAATTAGTTCCAAGAAAGGTTTTTTTTGTTTTTGTTTTGTCTATTCTTTTGGATTTTTTGTATAGACAATTATTTCATTCACAAAAAAAGAAGTTTTATTTCTTTCTCTCCAATCTGTATACCTTTTATTTTCTTTTCTTATTTTATTGCATTAGGTAGCATTTACAGATTGATATTGGAAGGGAGTTGTGCAGAGACATTCTTGACTTATTCTTGATCTTAGTAGAAGAGCTTCTAGTTTCTCACAATTAACAAAATGTTAATTGTAGGTTTTTTATATGGATGTTATTTATCAAGCTGAGGAAGTTCCCCTCTATTCCTAGTTGCTGAAAGTTATATCATGTATGGGTGTTGGGTTTTGTCAAATGCTTTTTCTGTATCTATTGATATGATCATGTGATTTTTCTTCTTTAGGCTTTCTTTTTTTAAAAAAATATTTTATTTATTTATTTGACAGAGAGGGAGAAATCACAAGTAGGCAGAGAGGCAGGCAAAGGGGGAGGGGGAAGCAGGCCCCCCATCGAGCAGGGAGCCTGATGCAGGGCAAGATCCCAGGACCCTGAGATCATGACCTAAGCCGAAGACAGAGGCTTAACCCACTGAGCCACCCATGTGCCCCTCTTCTTTAGCTTTTTTATGTGATGGATTATAGTAACTGATTCTCAAATGTTGAGCCAGCCTTGCATACCTGGAATAAATTTCACTTGGTAATCATGTATAATTCTTTTTATGCATTATTTAATTTTATTTGCTAATATGTTATTGAGGATTTTTGCAACAATATTCATGAGATATTGGTCTATAGTTTTGTTATGTCTTTGTGTGGTTTTGGTACATTAGGGTAATGCTAATCCCATAGAATAAGTTAGGAAGTATCCCCTGTGTTTCTATTTTCTGGAAGAAATTTTAGAGAACTGATAAAATTCCAGAGAACTGGCATAATTTATTCCTTTGAATGTTTGGTAGAATTCATGGGTAAACCCATCTGGGCCTTAACTGCCTTTGAAAATTCATGTTATAGTTTACCTGGTTCCTGGTATGACAAGCAACTTTTTAAATTGTCTCCTAAAAAAAGAAACACTTATGTACCACTGGTGGGAATGCAAACCGGTGCAGTCACTGTGGAAAACAGCATGGAGGTTCCTAAAAAAAATCAAAATTAGAATTACCATATGATCCAGTAATTTCACTACTGGATATTTAACCCAGAATTATAAAAACACTAATTCCAAAAGATGTGTGTATCCCTATGTTTATTGAAGCAGTATTTATAATAACCAAAATGTGGAAGCAACCCAGGTGTCCATCTGTAGATGAATGGTTAAAAAGATGTGGTGTATCTATATACAATGGAATATTACTCAGCCATCAAAAAGAATGAAATCTTGCCATCTGCAACAACATGGATGGGTCTAGACGGTATGATGCGAAGCAAAATAAGTCAGTCAGAGAAAGACAAACACCATATGATTTCACACATGTGTGGAATTTAAGAAACAAAACAAATGAACAAAGAAAATCAGGGACAAAAAAAAGCAGGTTCTTAAATATAGAGGATAAAGTGGTGGTTATCAGAGAAGAGGTAGGTGGGGCATAGGTGAAATAGGTGAGGGGGATTAAGAGTACACTTATGGGGGCACCTGGGTGGCTCAGTGCGTTAAGCCTTTGCCTTCAGCTCAGGTCATGATCTTAGGGTCCTGGCATCGAGCCCCACGTCGGGCTCTCTGCTCAGCGGGGAGCCTGCTTCCCCTTCTCTGTCTGCCTGCCTCTCTGCCTACTTGTGATCTCTCTCTCTCTGTCAAATAAATAAATAAGATATATTTTTTTAAAACAGAGTACACTTACTCTTTTTTAAAAGAGTGGGTGATAAGCATTGAGTAATGTATAGAATTGTTGAATCTCTGTATTGTACACATAAAACTGATATAACGCTTATGTTAATTATACTGGAATTAGAAAATTATCTTCTGAACATGGATATTATATTACAAGATTCAGAATGCTATTCAATTTTCTTTTTACCAGGCAGTCCCCCTATTGAAGTGTAGCTGGAAGACCAGGTAGGTGTGTTAAGCTTTCTGCCTGGGGCCCCCCTGATCTGATACCACTCCAGAAAGAGTGAAGCACTGTTTTACATTGCTTCCTTCCAGAAAGATAGGGTGGAAGTTCAGATTTCTCCTTGGCCCTCACTGATGCCCTCCTGGCCAAAGGGGCCACCTCCCTATTATTTCCAAGTGGGAGTTTTACTTCAACTCCCTACTGAGCCGTCCTGCCACCAGGGAGAGGAAGAAGGTGAGTGGAGTGTTGACTAACCCACCGGACTTGATTTCAGTTTCTCTAGAAAGGGAGAAAGATGGAGGCCATGGTTCTGACTGGGTCCTGAAGATACCAGGGAACGGCACGGCATCGTTCAAGTCTTATTGCTGTCAGGTGGGGTTGAAGGCAAAACTGCCCTGGCCCTGGCTGGCACTCTCCCGGTAGGAGAGTCAGGGCATCATTTGCTTCATCCAGGGGTTGATGGACGATCACCTCCTTATTTGGCCCAACTGATACCAACACCACTTCATGCCTGCTTCAGAGAGGTGGAGTAGTGGTGGAATGGAAGATGGAATCCCTGCCCACCCCTTTGAGACCACAGGGAGATAGGGATGGCTGTAGTTTTCCCTTTTGGTGTTTTCCTGGAATAACAGCAGGTATTACCAAAAAGATTTTCTATTGTTAGCTCACCTTTTCCTCAGTCTTTTGGCTAGGAGACCTTTCTTGAGTGTTTTTCACCTGTTCCTGCTGGCGATCTCAGGTTGGAGGCTTTTCAGCACTATGTCAGGGATTTAAGTGTGCCAGCAAAGAAACCCAATGTGGTGGTCAGTTTTATGTGCTAACTTGGCTGGATCAAGGGATGCCCAGGTAGTTGGTAAAACAATTTTCCTGAGTGTGTCTATTGGATTTTTCTGGGAGAGATTGGCATTTGAACAGGTAGATTGAGTAAAGTAGATTGCTCTCCCCAGTGTGGGTGGACCATTACCCAATCCACCGAGGGCCTGAATAGAACAAAAAGGAGGAAGAGTGACTTTGCTCTCTGCTTGACCCGGAACATCCATCTTCTCCTCCCCTTGCACATTGGTGCTCCTAGTTCTCAGGCTCAGACTCTCAGATTCAGACTCTGCAGAGTAGGACTTACACCATTGGGTCCCTGGTTCTCAGGCCTTTGGTTTGGATTGGAACTACACCACTGAACTTTCTGGGCCAGTGGCTTGCAGATGGCATATTGTGTGACTTCTCAACTTCCATAATCACATGAGACAGCTCTTCATAATAAATCTCTGTGTGTATCTGTATATATACCATCCATTCTATTGCTCTGTAGAGCCTTGATAATGCATCTAGGGGGCTTACCACTGTCTTTTCTTAAGTCTTGAGATCCCTGGGCATTCCACTTTTTTCTTTCCATTTTTTAGGGTTTCCTAATGCTTTGTGGTTGTATCCAGAGCTTTTAAGTTAAAAGCAGAACCACAGGTAAGAGAGAAACTACTGTAATTTGGAATTATTCTATGATATGTTGTCACTGTATGCATTGAATACACTTTTATTGAATTTTAACTGATTTTTGTACTGTAAGAAATTCATTACAACAAATTCATTACAATATTTAAATTTATAAATCTTGTTAAAGATTACTAATGCCTTGATCTCATTTTTCCCCCCTTAAATGTATTTGGTAAACTTTAGGTTCCAGTTGCTATATATGTGTAATTTTCTTCAAATCAAGCCTGGACCAAAGAAACTTTTGCTTTGGTTCTATTCATACTTATTCCAAATATTTAGACTGTACTGTTCTAATTATATATTATGATGGAGAAATACTTGATAGGCCTTGATTTATTCATTTTATTTTAAAATTCTATTCACAATATTGTGTTAGAACTTTTGGGGAAGATACAGACTTTTTTTTTTTTTTTTACTTTATTTAAGCTTTATTTAAACATATGATGTAACCCCACCACCCTCACCCAACCCCTCTTCCCCCCACCCCCCTCAGTTTGTTTTATGACATCAAGATCAAAAGATACAGACTTTTATCTGGCTGTTCCCACCAGCCACAAGGATCTGAAAAGCATTGCTTTTCTCTGGGGGAGAGAATATTCCTGTAGACCTTTGTTCCTTATTAGGGAGAGTGATTACAACACAAGCAGAGGGCACTTGGTTGTACCTAGAACCAACAGCCTTGCCTTGGTTATGCTGTTGTATGGGTACGATGGTCCTTTCCAGCTCCTGTGATGTTCTGTTTCTTCAACTCCACTTGTACCTTTGGGCATCCTAACAGAAGAAGGAAATCAGCTACATGGGGAAAATCAGACTGGCCCCTGCCCTTCCCCTAACTCCCCAATGTTCAGAGTCAGAAGACAGTGGAAAATGTCCACAAAATTCTGGGGGAAAGAAATTTTGGCCCAAGAATATTATAGCCAGTGAAGATGTCCTTCAGCGAAAGACTGCTGGTCTCTGTTGCCTAATATAAAGCACATAAGAGTTATAATATTCATTTAAATTTCTTAGCTAATGGATCTAGAAAAATAAGAGCTGAATTAAAATAAAAATGTAAGAATAGAGACACTGATAAAATGTGAAATACATTAAATCCATTTAAACATAGATCTCATACTAAAGCTTTTAAGAATTATGGTTACAGAATATAAAGTAAATTATATAAATCTGAACAGCATAAAACAATAATATCACTAAGAAAAATCAAGGAGTTGTGAGAAGAAATATGGGAGAATGTGTTCTTTCATTAGTTAATTATGTCTAAAATTGAAGCATGTAAGAAAAAAAAAA
>ML109074.1:0-20282 GCA_003697995.1 Taxidea taxus jeffersonii
AGAGAGAGAGAGAGAGGAGGAAGCAGGCTCCCCGCTAAGGAGAGAGCCTGATGTGGGGCTCGATCCCAGGACCCTGGCATCATGACCTGAGCCGAAGGCAGAGGCTTTAATCCACTGAGCCACCCAGGCACCCCTTGATGTTTTCTTTTCTTTTTCTTTTTCTTTTTTTTTTAATTTGACAGACAGAGATCACAAGCAGGCAGAGAGGCAGGCAGAGAGAGAGGAGGAAGCAGGCTTCCGGCTGAGCAGAGAGCCCGATGAGGGGCTCGATCCCAGAACCTGGGATCATGACCTGAGCCGAAGGCAGAGGCTTTAACCCACTGAGCCACCCAGGCGCCCTTGATGTTTTCTTTTAACCAAACAGTGTAACCGAGGAATAATTCCACATTGCTACATAGACTTCTTTATTCTTTCTTGTTTTTCTCCTTTTAAAAAAAATTTAAAAAGATTTTATTTATTTATTTGAGAGGGAGAGGGAGAGAGACCCAAGCAGGGTGGGGGGTGCAGAGGGAGAGGGAGAAGCTGACTTCCCCAAGTGGGGATCCTGATGCGGGGCTCAATCCCAGGATCCTGAGCGGTAGGCAGATGCTCAACCAACTCAGCCACCCAGGTGCCCTGTTTTCCACCTTTAAAAAAATATTTTATTTGTTTGAGAGAGAAAGAGAGAGAGCAGGGGGAGGGGCAGAGGGAGAGAATCCCAAGCTGAGGGTAGAGCCATTTGCCAGGCTTGATCTCATGACCTGGAGGTGAGGACCTGAGCTGAAATCAAGAGTCAGACACTAAACCGACTGAGCCACCCAGGTGCCCCCCTTCCCCGTTTTCTTCCTTTTAATGAAAAGCTGGGTACTTTACATTGCATGGATGTTGCTCATGTTAATTTGCCCCGCACTAGGGGATATTTAAATTGCTTTGAGTTCACTTCCTATTACAAACTTTATAAACAAATCCTTCTGCAATGCTGTGAGTGGATTCTGGGATAAATTCCTAGATTTGTGTTGCTCTGGCAAAGAAAGTTACAGGTTTCCTATAGTCTTGCCAACACAGCCTGTTAGGTCTTTTTTCTCCCTCCTCTTCCTCCTCTCTCTCCTTCTTTTTTCCCCAAATCATGGTATTTCAGTATAGGTTTAATTTGTACTTCTCTTATTATGAGTGTGTTTGGGCATCTCCATTTTTCTGAGTTGGATATTTAATTCATTTTTTATTTATTGATGTAATTACTTACATGCTATGAATTTTCCTCTGAGTGTTGCTTTAGCTGTATCCCATAGACTTTTGTGCATTCTTCTTAGTATTTCTGTTTTCTAGTTGCTCTGTAATTTCGGTTTATACCTCCATTTTGTCCAAAGAGTTTTTAAGAAAGTGCTTTAAAATTCTAGGTGATAAGATTTATTTTTTAATGGGTTTGTTATTTAATCTCCAGATTTTTTGCATTAAGATCAGAGGATTTTGTCTGCTCTACCATATTCCATTGAACTCAAGATGTTCAAGTTGTAAGATGTGTCATTATTTTATTTCTAAACTTTTTGATTTTGGAACTTTCTTTTCTAAGGTATGGATTTGATGCTATAAATTTCCCTCTAAGCACTGCTTCTGCCTATCCAACAACTTTGGATAAGCTGCATTTTCATTTCCATTAGTTGAGTGTATTTAAAAATTTCTCTTGAGATTTCTTACCTGACTTGTGTGTTGTTTAGAAGTGTGTGGTTAAATCTTCACATATGTTGGGATTTTTTTTTCCAGTTATCTTTCTGTTATTGAGTTCTAGTTTAATTGCATTTTGGTCCGAGAGTAGACATTTATGATTTCTATTTAAATCTGTTAACATGTGTTTTATGGCTTACCATGTGGTTTATCTTGGTGAATGGTCCATGTGAGCTTGAGAAAAAAGGATTTGCTATAATAGTCCAATCAACAATGTTTTATTTAGAATCCATTGAGCTAAATTCCCTGTAGTATAAAGTATAAGAATAGTACTGGGCCTGGTAATATTTTTTAAAAATATGCATTCATTCACACCATAAAAGTAGAACTATGTTGTAAAAGCAGTTTCTAGGAAAGAAAAATGTTATGTAAATGTTACCCAGAACAGTTAGTGACCCAACAGTGTGCCCCAGAAACTCAGTTTTCTAGATCTCTATGTGCATAGTATATATTTTATCTTAGATTTTACTTTAAAATAAAATACACACTTTAACAAATTCAGTAAGACCACACGCTATAGATACTTAAGATTGCAGTTTAAGAATAATACTTAGTAGTATTTTAATTAAGTTTTATTGTAATAAATAAAACTGCTTACACTGTTGGTGGGAATGCAAGTTGGTACAGCCACTTTGACACTTTGGAAAAACACTTTGGAAAACACTTCGGAGATTCCTTAAGAAGTTAAAAATAGAGCTTCCCTATGACCCTGCAACGGCACTACTGGGTATTTACCCCAAAGATACAGATGCAGTGAAAAGAGGGGCCATCTGTACCCCAATGTTCATAGCAGCAATGGCCACAGTCGCCAAACTGTGGAAAGGACCAAGATGCCCTTCAACAGACGAATGGATAAAGAAGATATGGCCCATATATACAATGGAATATTACGCCTCCATCAGAAAGGACAAATACCCAACTTTTGTATCAACATGGATGGGACTGGAGGAGATTATGTTCAGTGAAATAAATCAAGGAGAGAAAGTCAATTATCATATGGTTTCACTTACTTAAGGAGCATAAGGGATAACATGGAGGACATTAGGAGAAGGAAAGGAAAAGTGAATTGGGGGAAATCAGAGGGGGAGATGAACCATGAGAGACTGTGGACTCTGAGAAACAAACAGGGTTTGGGAAGGGAGGTGTGTGGGGAGATGGGTGAGCCTAGTGGTGGGTATTAAGGAGGGCAAGAACTGCATGGAGCACCGGGTATGGTGCATGAACAATGAATCTTGGAACACTGAAAAAACAAAATTAAATTTAAAAAAACCCCTGCTAAGCATACTTTTTAAGATCACCAACACGGAAAAACCAGTTTGGCTTTTTAAAACAGTCCAGAGATTTGGGGGGCAAAAGTATTTACCAACATGGTTCAAGTAGGAGGTTGATCTAGATATCAGGGTTGAAAAGAACCCCAAGAAAACCAAACGCAGCAAGAACTGAGGTTCTCCAAAGCCAAAAGGTGAATCGTACATTAATTTCTCCTTCTTTTCTTTTTTTTAAAAAAGATTTTATTTATTTATTTGACAGAGATCACAAGTAGGCAGAGAGAGAGGAGGAAGCAGGCTCCCCACAGAGCAGAGAGCCTGATGTGAGGCTTGATCCCAGGACCCTGGGATCATGACCCGAGCCGAAGGCAGAGGCTTAACCCACTGAGCCACCCAGGCGTCTCCCTTCTTCTTTTATTTTTTAAGATCTTATTTTTAAGGGGCACCTGGGTGGTTCAGTTGATTAAGCGACTGCCTTTGGCTCAGGTCATGATCTTGGGGTCTTGGGATCGAGTCCTGCATCGGGCTTCCTGCTCAGCAGGGAGCCTGCTTCTCCCTCTTCCACTCTCTCTCTGCTTGTGCTTGCTCTCTCTGTGTTAAATAAATAAATAAAATCTTTTGAAAAAATCTTATTTTTTTATTTTAAAGATTTTATTTATTTATTTGACAGACAGAGATCACAAGTAGGCAGAGAGGCAGGCAGAGAGAGATGGGGAAGCAGGCTCCCTGCTGAGCAGAGAGCCCGATGTGGGGCTCGATCCCAGGACCCTGGGATCACGACCCGAGCCGAAGGCAGAGGCTTTAACCCACTGAGCCACCCAGGTGCCCCTAAGAAATCTTATTTTTAAGTAGTCTCTGCACCCAGTGTGGGGATTGGACCCACAACCCCAAGATCAAGAGTTTCATGAGCTAGCCAGTTGCCTCCATCAATTTCTTAAACAAACAATGCTAGGAGAAAACATGAGCTTTATGGAAGTAACTTTTCCAACCAGAAAACAGACCAAACCAAACCCAAACCGACTTTGGAAGCAGCAAGACTGTAATTCATAGGGAGTAAAAACTGAGTGACTGTTTATGGTCTCGGCAAAGGGTTCAGCGTCATTAGCTTGGTTCAGAGCTTCAGTCATGGTTTGGGTGAGTGTTTACAATGCAATATTCTGCTGACCCTAATGGCACCCTCTGTACTTACAGAAAACAACAGCTGTTCCTGGGCTGACCGTGGTGGGTAGGCTTGTGTTAACAGAACTTCCCGATACACCAAACTCTAGAGAGAAAACTGGATCAGAGAGAAATAATCTCAGAGAATGGTAAGTTTCAATTTCCCAGATTTGATATCACTTTGTTGAGCCATCAGAAAAATCCTCAAGCTGATGTGACTTCCTTATGCTCAATCTTTAGAAATCAGTTCTCAGAGAAATGTTTGCACAAGCTTTCTTTGAATTTTTTTGAAATATATATATATATTTTAAAGATTTTATTTATTTATTTGACAGAGACAGAGGTCACAAGTAGGCAGAGAGGCAGGCAGGGCAGGGGTGGGGCGGGGGTGTGGGGGGAAGTAGGCTCCCTGCTGAGCAGAGAGCCCCATGTGAGAGGCCTGATCCCAGGACCCTGACATCATGACCCTCAAGAGCTCAAGGCAGAGGCTTAACCCACTGAGCCACCCAGGCGCCCCAAGTTTTTTTTTAATCCCATGGATCCATTATCTTCATTTCTCTAACTTAATGTGAGCATTTCTCCTAAGGGGATAAATCCCATGCTTAAGTTTATTATGATCTTTGTCCTCCTTAGGATAAGAAACAACAGCTTGTTAAGTCATATTATGAGTAGAAGTTGGCTCTAGCTCTCTCTCTCTTCCTCCCCCTACTTTCTTTTCTCAAGCCGGAGTGTTTGCTTTAAATCATAAAGCCTGTGATGAATTTACAGAAACTAGATTATGGCAGGGGTGATCAAGTAAAATTGCCAATAAGAAAGTTAAAACAGCACTGAAATGCCACTTTGTGATCTTAGTTTGCTGAGTAGTGTGAGCTAAATCACTTGGTTTTATTCTAGGACTCACTCTGCATGCATAAAACAAACAAGGAAAGAGAGAGAGAGAGCAAGCAAGGATGGGATTCACGGGAAAATTTCACATGGAATAAATTTCACATGGAGACAAGTTTCGAAAAATATGTTGAAAAACATTTGCTCATCACGTCCCTATATCATAAACACAATACAGACCTACAGTTGACCGCCAGGTACATGAAAAGATGCTCCGTGTCCCTCATCATCAGGGAAATGCAAAACAAAACCACGAGGAGATCTCACCTCTTGCCTGTTAGAATGGCTGTCCTCAAAAAGACAAGAAGTAGCAAGTGTTGGCAAGGAGGTGGAAAAAGAGGGACCCTTGTGCCCTGTTGGTAGGAATGCAAATTGGTACAGTCATTAAGGAAACCGTATGGAGGTTCCTCAGAAAGTTAAAAATAGAACTGACCGATGATTCAGCAATCCCACTTCTGGGGATTTATCAGAGGAAGCAGTAAACACTAACTTGAAAAGGTTCCTGCTCCCCACGTTCACTGCAGCAGTATTTACAGTAATGAAGGCATGGAAACCACCTGCGTCCATTAATGGATAACGAGAGTGTCACACACACACACACACACACACACACACACACGATTAAAGAATAATAATAAAAGAATAAGAATGAGGGGTGCCTGGGTGGCTCAGTAGGTTAAGCCTCTGCCCTGAGCTCAGGTCATGATCTCAGGGTCCTGGGATCGAGCCCTGCATCGGGCTCTCTGCTCAGTGGGGAGCCTGCTTCCCCCGCTCTCTGCCTGCTTCTCTGTTCTCTCTGCCTACTTGTGATCTCTGTCTCTCTGTCAAATAAATAAATAAAATCTTAAAAAAAAGAATAGAATGAAAGAATAATATATGAATAGAAGAATAATAAAATAATAAAAGAATGTGATAAAGAATAATAATAAAAAAGAAAAGTAAAGAATAAAAGAAAAATAAAAGTACACCCATGTACCGACTGTCCAGCTCAGGAAATTGAACATTACACCCTTTAAGAACTCCCTACATGATTCTCACTGATTGCATATGCCTCTTTCCTCCATGATAACTTCCTGAATTTTATATTAATGATCACTTTAAAAATTTTTACTTATTTATTTGACAGAGAGAGAGCGAGAAGGAGAGCACAAGCAGAGGGGAGCGGGAGAGGGAGAAGCAGGCTCCCCGCCAACCAGGGAGCCTGATGTGGGGCTCGATCCCAGGACCCTGGAATCATGGCTTGAACTGACGGCAGACACTTAACCGACTGAACCACCCAGGCACCCCTCTTAATGCTTACTTTTATATTCTTTTTTTTTTTTAAAGAATTTTACAAGTTTAATGTGAAAATTAAAAAAAAATACAAATAGAAGGAAGTTCATATTCTTTAATGTTGTACAAAAAAGTATGAACAGAACCGAAAGTAAATTAAACATTATCACATTTGTTTACACTGCCATCTAGTTCTTCATATTAACTTTACTATTCAAACAATGGAAAGTAGGTAGCAATTCAGGGATGGGAAAAAACAAAAACAAAAAACATTTCTACCATATTTATTCTACACTGTGTATAGCTGTGCTCACAGAGACGGCTTCTTTTACTTCTCCACTGTGCAGGAATTTAGTTGTATATAAAATTGAACCTGCCCAGGGGCGCCTGGGTGGCTCCGTGGGTTAAGCCTCTGCCTTCGGCTCAGGTCATGATCTCAGGGTCCTGGGATCGAGTCCCGCATCGGGCTCTCTGCTCAGCAGGGAGCCTGCTTCCTCCTCTCTCTCTCTGCCTCTCTGCCTACTTGTGATCTCTCTCTGTCAAATAAATAAATAAAATCTTTAAAAAAAGTTGAACCTGCTCAGAAGCCGAGGGAGACTAGACATGATGGGTCCATATTCTGGGGCGTTGTCACACAATTCAAACAATGGCGCAGCTACAAGCTTGTCATTTTTAGGGACTGCACACAAGGCTTTCTCTTGAAGTTGAACCAAAAGCAACTCTTTATGTTCCTTAGATTTTGTAATATGTGCAGGAATATACAGGTGCTGAGGAGGTTCAAAATTTGGTCTCCCCCAGTTACCAGTGCAGTCGTCAACGACCCAGTCTTGTAGGACACCATCTTGACGACCCAGTGTCTCTGTCATTACGCATTTTAGTCCTTCAGCTTCATCTTCTCCTGGGTTAAGTTCACCACCAGGTAATTTGAAGAAAGTTGTTCCCAGCTGTAGCAGTAACACATGTGGTAGCCGGTGCTCATGTACAATCAGAACCCCTTCTATAGTCCCTCTCATTCCAATTTTTTTTAAAGATTTTTAAAATTTTTAAAAAATTTTTAAAAAAACATTTTATTTATTTGGCAGACAGAGATCACAAGCAGGCAGAGAGGCAGAGAGAGAGAGAGGAGGAAGCAGGCTCCCCGCTGAGCAGAGAGCCCGATGTGGGGCTCGATCCCAGGACCCTGAGATCATGACCTGAGCTGAAGGCAGAGGCTTAACCCACTGAGCCATCCAGGCACCCCTTTCTCATTCCAATTTTATCAAATTCCTCCCTTATGCACTGAATTCTGGCTGCAACAGAGCTGTCCCTGTCATAGAGGGTCTCTTTTGTACCAACAGTGCAACTGGTAAGACAGTACAGGTGGATGGTGCGCTCCAGGGTGAGGGGGTTGGTCTGCTGGATGTACTTGTTGCCGATCTGGTTGACTCCCCGGGGCCAGCCAGTTTGTGGGCGATTAGGTGGCACCTCGGACATACTGGCGAGCTCGAATACTTGGGGAGAGCGGCAGCGGGGCAGGCAGGGAGACTTTCCCTTGCTGGTAGCAGTTATCTGCATCCCCCACAGCAGACGCCACCCGCCATTAACATGAGAGCACAAGAGGAGGGGGTACTGTTATATTCTTCAGAGCATTTCTATACATGTATGAACTCCTAATCAAAATATTGTTTAGATTAGCCTTTTGGAGTCAAACTGTATATATTTTTCTGTGAATGGATTGTTATCCTCAATATTACCCTATTTCAAGATGTGGAAGATCCCTTCTACCAGCTCCCACCAGGATTAAAATTCTTTCCATCGCTGCCTTATCTCTTCTGCGAAGTGCCCGGAAATGCCGCCAGGTGCTAGGGTCTCTGCTTCTCACACCACTTCCTGTGTTGAGAGTGCCTCCTTCCCACTGATCATAATCACTTCCTGTGCGTCTGTGAGCACTTTGTCAGATCTCCTCCATTCTGGGAGGACCCCCCCCCACAACTTTTCAAACATAACTGCAGTGTTTAGTTTCTCTCTTATAGGACTTCCCTCTCCTTCACTATGGGTGGTTCTCCCATAACCTTGACCATTGGGTTGAGCCCACCAGCACCCGTAATTCTATCATTTCCATTAGCAGAGCTCTGAGAAGCCCACAAAGACCCATGGGGGAGTCAGGGGGACGTCTAGGTGGCTCAGTCGGTTAAGCATCTGCCTTTGGCTCAGGTCTTGATCTTGGGGTCCTGGTCAGCCTGCTTCTCACTCTCCCTCTGACCCTCCCCCCACTTGTTCTCTCTCTCTCTCTCTAGCACTCGTTCTCGCTCTCTCAAATAAATAAAATCTTAAAAGAAAAGGTTGCCAGGGGTTTGATCATGTCTACCAATGTCACTGATGGCTCTTTTTTAAAATTAAAAAAAAAAAGTTTTTTTTTTAAGAGAAGGACAGTGGTGAGGGGAGGGACAGGGGAGGACAGGGAGAGAGAGAGAATCTTAAGCAGGCTCCACGTCCAGCCCGGGGCCTGAAGCAGGGCTCAGTCTCAGGACCCTGAGATCATGAACTGAGCCAAAATCAAGAGTCAGACACTTAACTGACTGAGCCACCCAGGTGCCCCACTGATGGCTCTTGATTAACATAAACCATAGCTACTGCTAGGATCCTAGCCATGGTAGGTTGTGTTATTGTTCAGCGTGTTTGTTTTCCCTCCCTGGGGTGGATTATATCTCCCCATGCCACTGATAGCAGGCTTGGCGTCAGGTGTGTGGTTCCTCTCCCTGATGAAGGATTTTACATTCTTGTCCCTCAAACTCAGGGCACCCAAGCGACTTGCTTTAGGGTGGAAGGTATGCGACATCATGTCTGGAAAGAAGCTCTAAGAGGCAGCTCGTGGTTTCGCCATCTGTCCTTTCCCACTGCTGTGAGGCTGACTGTGTCCCACACAGGGGCTGCTCTGTCAGCCTGGGTCCTTGAATGAACAGCACAGATGTTGGGATGGACAGGTAGATGAGTGGGAAAGAAAGGTCTGCTGTGGCAAGCCACTAAGTCTTAAAGATTGTTTAGCTCAGCATTGCCTAATCTCTCCTCACTAATATGCCAACCATCACTGGCTCCCACTTGTCGTAAAACCAAGTATCAGGTTTTCATCTGCCATCATGCAAATTGATGCCCCCCCACCCCCACCGCCAACTTATCATGACTTCAGAGACAACTCTGCCAGCACCTTTACTCCCACTATCTGACACCATCCATGATAATTGCTACCACAATTCAGATTATGACACAGTGGAGGGGACAGTGAGCACATTTGTCCTAACCTTTCCAGCAAACTTGACTCACCCATGAGCAGCAAAGGAGTGATCTGCCCTTGGTCTTATCTTTACACTTTGTCTTTAAACCTTGGCTTTTGAAGGAAGGTCCCAGCCTGTATTTTCCTGGGTTGATGTTTCCCCACCCTGAGTACCTGTGACAATAGTGGACTCTTGGAGAGAGAGCAGTACCCCTCACTGTTCTTCCATGAGCTACACTTTAATGTCACCTGGCCTGGTGGGGAGGGGTCAGATGGTGGGTGTCACTGATGATGGGCTTAACCTCACCATCTTCAGCCCCAGTCTCCCCACTCCCCAGCAGGCCTCTTGTTCATCTCAAACTCTGGCTGGAACTATATTAATTTCTGGAGCCACCTCTGGGTCTCGAGTGTAGGTTTCCCAGCTCCAGTGTTGCACAGTGGTACAGGGGGCTAAGGAGCTTGCTGCTGTGTTCCTTCCTTTCCAGCTTTCTCATGAAGGCTGGAGCTCGGCATGGGGATGAGGCTTCCCCCCAAAGCAGCAAGAGGACTCTGGCTGTTTTAGATCGACCATCTCCTCTGTTAGTCAGGTGGGGTTCTGCTAGCTCAGGGAGAATGTGGCCACTGCCCCAGCTCAGGGTGCACCAGTGTCGCCTTCCCCTCCCCTTCTGGGCAGGCATTCAAATGACTAATACCTGCCACCAAATGATAACTAAGTGCCATGGGAGAGATGTCAGCAGTAAATACCAGGACATTTCAAGAGGGGGAGAGGTCACTTAGTGATCACACATGGCTTCCTCTCGGAGGAAAGAAGCAAAGCCATAAAGAATGGGTAGGATTTTTACAGGTTGAGAGAAAAAGAAAGGGAGGAAGACAGGGCAGTCCTAGTGTGGGAAACTGCCAAGGCCAAGAAGGTAGGAGAAGCCTATTGGGTGGAGTAGAAGAAGTTTGTGCAGGAGAGGGAGAAGAAATTGGAAGGGGGATGGGGAGGAATCAGGGAACCTGATGTTGGATTGGGATCTGTCTCCCCAGGAGCCTAGTGACCCCTTACAACAGGTGTCCATTCTCGTCTGTATCCTTGGCATGGTAACTGGCTTTTCATGCTTTGTTTCCAGAATCTTGGCCAACACTGGTGCTTGACCACATAGCTCTAGCCCCAAGGAGACTCTTCTGAAAAACAAGAACAAATCTTTCCAAAAACAAACTCTTTACTATTTTGCAACTGGTCAAAGTGGAGGATCCCATAGGTGTGTTCCCCCACGAGATGTGAGAGGCACAGAGCCTCAAGGAGCTCCCAGAGGGCCTGGCATAGGCAATTTTGCCAACTGCCTTTCCACTTTGCACCCACCCCCCCGAAACCTTCTGAGTCTTGGGCCTCCCAGGAAGAGGATTTATGGGGTTCCCCTCTCAAAGACTCCAAAGCCTTAGGGATTATCACATCTAATTTTAGATTCATAATTTTGTATTCTTTTCTATAAAGAGAAACCCCCAGTTGTGGTGAGTGGCACTTTGACTTCTGCCTTCAAATATTCCCCCCTGGACTCTGGGGCCCCTGCATGCTTCAGTTCACCTGCAACAGAAGCACCACCCAACTGTGTCAATGTGGGCTGGAGCTGATGTCCCCTTCTGGTCTGAAGTCACATATGAAATCCATTTCTTGGCTGAATGGGGCTTCCATAGTAGACTCCACTTTCTGGGGCAGCAGCCCACAGTACCCCATGTGTATGTTCACAATCCTGGGCAGCAAGCCTCACCATCCACTTTTCTTCAATCCTTTTTCCCAATCTTTCTTCCCATTTGACCGATTTAATAATCCATGGTCCTGTCTTCAAGTTTATTGATTCTTTCTTCTGCCTGCTCAGATATGCCTTTGAATCCCTCTAATGGATTTCTCATTTCAGTTGTTGTGCTTTACAGCTCTTTCTTTTCGATTTCTTTTTCGGTTTTCCATTTCTTTATTGATTTTTTTTTCATTTTGCTCATGCATCATTTTTTTACTCTCTCCATATCTTCCTTTTATTCTTTGAATGTCTTTAAGACAGCTGTTTTAAAATGTTTGTCCAGTATATCTTCTATTAGGTCTTCTTGAGGGATGTTTCTATTTAATTCTTTTTTCTTTGAATGGACCATACTTTCCTGTTCCTTTGTATGGCTTGTGTGGTTGTTGTTTGTTTGTTTGTTTGTTTTTGTTTTGTTTTTTTGACACAGAACATTTGAGTCTAATAGTGTGGTAACTCTGGAACTCAGAGTCTCCTCCTTCCCCACAGTTTTCAGTTATTGTTTTTGTTGGTTATTGTAGGGTGTCTCTGTGCTGAATATGGGCACAAGGTGTAAACTAAGGTCTTCTTACGTTTGTTCTAATCCTTTCCCTGAGCATGCTTGGTCACTTTCCAAAATTTCCCACATATACAGTCATGTTTGAATGTCCTAGTCCTTAACGTGCAACTCCCAAAAGGGGAAAAGCAAACACTGAAGGGGAGGAAAAAGGAGGTCAGCCTTTTAAATCCCCTGGAATTCATTTCAAATGGAGGGGGAAGGGCTTGTAAGAACGGCTGTTTGCCTCTTTGTTTGAACCTTTGTGATCAGAAACTATAATCAGGGACCAAAGTATGTTATATCAGACAGATTTTGCTAGAGCAGTTGCAGTTATAGTCTAGGTGGGGAGCTGGATTCCTGGTTCCTCCTCCACTATCTCTCCAGAATCTTCCTCCTCCTCCTTCTTCTCCCCCTCCTCCTCTTCCTTCCCCTCCTCCTCAAGGATTTATTTATTTATTTATTTTAGACAGAGACAGAGCATGGGTGGGAGGGAGAGGGAGAGGGAGAGAGAGGAAATCTCAAGCAGACTCCCTGCTGAGTGGGGAACCAGATGCGGGGCTTGATCTTACGGCCACAAGATCACCACCTGAGCCAAAATCGAGTTGGAGGCTTAACCAAATGAGCCACCCAGGTGCCCCCAGAATCCTCTTCTAAATTCCTTTTACATTAGCTTCAAAAGCATAACACCATCTTTACGTTGTCAAGGATAAACAAAGTCATACCCTAGTTAAAGTGTTAAGGACATATTTTAATCAGTAACATACTGTCGCAACAGGTAAGAGTCCAGCACGAACTGAACTCTGGTTTGCGCAGAGGTCACTGGGTGATTTCAGGGAGAGTGGGGGAGAGGGGTGGAAGGGAGGGGCTCAGAGGACTGGGGGAGTGAACAGTTACAGGAAGGGGAGGGGATGTGGTCCATGTGAAACCCATCTGGGTTTGCTAACCCAGTTACCAGTTAACCCATCTGGGTTTGCTTATCAAAGTTAGGCTTCTGCCCTTCCCCAGAGGCTGGGAGACAGGAGCCCTATCTTCGGGTGTTCACTGGGACAGATGGTAAATGCTTTCAGTGGCCTTGAGTTCTCTCAGGCAGTCACTTTAAGGGAGGCTGGGGTCAGCCTGGGGTAGGGCCTTGAGCTCTGAGAACTGTGTTAGTGATTGTTCAAGTCTTTATAGGCCACAGATGAGGGTTAGTTGGGACGAGGGCTCAGGGGAGCCTGGTCAGAGTTCGGTCAAGGAGAGAATCTTTGTCAAAGTAAAAAGTAAAAACTACAAATTAGAGCTAATGTTCCCTGATTATCATTCGAACCCTAGCTCCTTCTCATTTCTCTGAATTAATCTTACCCTTGTTACTGTTGTAGGTGAGCTATTTTTTTTTCCTTCAAATTTTGAATGCACTTACCTGTGTGTTTGTGTCTGTGTGTGTATTCATAGGAAATACATATGTGTGTATTTTAACAAAACTGTGTCTATTGGTTTCACTGCATAAGCCATTCTGAGAGTCTTTATGGTACTCTTTTTTTTTTTTAAAATTTTTTTTTTTTTTTTTTGCAAAGGAGAGGGGGTTCACAGGAGGAAGAGAAAGAGGGGGGGGGGGGGGGAAGCAGGCTCCACACCGAGCAAAGAGCCCGACACGGCTCGATCCTAGGACCCTGACACCATGACCTGAGCCGAAGGCAGAGGCTTAACCCACTGAGTCACCCAGGCGCCCCGGTACTATTCTTTTGATTCAAGCATGGTAGTCAATAGTGTGACTACTCCCTAGACATTTTTAGATTTCTACTGAGGGATATTTGGGCTGTTTCCAATTTCTGTTGGAATCACAATAAGCTGGATGGCAATGAACATCCTTGTGAATGCCTCTGTGAAGTACTTCTTGAACACAGAGATGGAACAGTGAAATTCCTAGGTCCTTCAGCACGCATTTAAAATTTTCATAGGGGCGCCTGTGTGGCTCAGTGATAAGCCTCTGCCTTTGGCTCGGGTCATGATCTCAGGGTCCTGGAATCAAGCCCCGCATCAGGCTCTCTGTTCAGCAGGGAGCCTACTTCTCCCCTCTCTCTCTGCCTGTTGCTCTGTCTACTGTGATCTTTCTCTCTCTGTGTCAAATAAACAAAGAAAATCTTTTAAAATATAAGATTTTAATAGATGTCACCAAATGGCCTTTTTGGAACAGCCCAACACACTTACCCTCCCCGCAGCTGGGTGAGAGTGTTTGATCTTCACAACTTTCCCAGCACCAAAGGGACTCAAACTTCCTAATAGTCTCTTATCTGCTGCATCAAAACATCCTTTTTTTTTTTTTTAAGATTTTATTTATTTATTTGACAGACAGAGATCACAAGTAGGCAGAGAGGCAGGCAGAGAGAAAGAGGTTGGGGAAGCAGGCTCCCTGCTGAGCAGAGAGCCCAGCGTGGGGCTCGATCCCAGGACCCCGAGATCATGACCTGAGCCAAAGGCAGAGGCTTTAACCCACTGAGCCACCCAGGCGCCCCTCAAAACATCCTTTTGTTTGATTACTTCCACTGGCCATCTGTATTATCTTTTCTGGGACGTGGCCCACACCCTCAGATATTAAAATGACCTCCGATCGAATGCTGCATTGCTCTCATGGCTTTGATTATGGGAGCCCAAGTCACGCTAAAGGCAGGGTAGAGGGAAGGGCAAGGGGGCAGAGGGAGTGAGGAGAACAAATTTTCACCTCCCTCTCCTGGAGCTAGGACTGAAACTAAGGAGAGGATGTGAGAGCCAGCCCCAGACTCCAGTAGTGTAGTCTCTGTCCAGTTTTTCTGGTTCTTGGTGGGGGGCAGGAGAGGGGAAAGGCAGGGTCCTAGGCGGGTCCCCCTCCTCTGAGTGGGCCACCAGCAGCTCTCCCTGTCACCTTCTGGGCTAGTCCTCCCTTCTTGGTGTCCTTCCCACAGCAGTGAAGTCGGCTACCTGGAGAAGGGGGGAAGAGAAGTGCAGCAGGCGTTGCAAAGGTGAACCTGAGCATAGCCCCCACGTCTAGCAGGGTAGAGAGCCACACCTTTCAGTGCCAGCTGGGTGCTGCCGTGTACAGTGGCTGCCTCCTGTAGCTGTCCCCGGTGCTGGCGCCTGCTGTACCCGCTGCCCGAGGCCCATGAGGCTGCTCAGGGTCCTCGGCTTCCTCTGGATGCTCAGGGCCTCCACGGGGGCCAGAGGTGAGGGGGCAGATGGGAAAAGGGCTGCAGAGACCCTCCTGATGTTCTAGGGCAAGGGTGTGTGGGGAAGGGGATCTGAGGCCCCAGGGGAGACAGAGGAGGGATTCCTCAGAGCTTTCCGTGCGGGAGGCATTAAGGAGAAAGGAAGCTGGGTTCATCTGGTGTTCTCCCCCCAGGACCAAGCAGGTCGCAAGGGTTGGTGCGTGCATTGGGACGGTGGGTATAACCTCTCTCCAGAGGAGCATTCTTCCCTTTGATTTGGTGTTCTGAGTCCTCACTTCTCTTCTGTCCCTCCCCGAATCAGCCCCAGTGCTCTGGTCCACTCTGGACTCTTTCTGTATTTCCAGGGGCGCTCTCTCCATGACAGCTCCACCTCTGCCCCTAGGGTTCTCTCCTCCCTCTGGGGCATCTCTGCCTTTGGTCCCAGTCCCCTCCTCCGGCTCTGCCTCTCTCCCTGCCCCCACCCAGCCCATGTTTCTGGAAACAGTTGTCATTGGCAAGGCCGGGCTGGGAGATCCTGATGGCTCCCAAAGGGTGGGTGTGTACCACCTGGCGTGGGTCCAGGGCTTTCTCTTTCCTGTCCCTTTAGAATTCCACAATTCATTCCTCTGTATTTTCCTTTCCTCTTTCTCCTGCTGTCTGTTCCTGACTCCCAATCCTACACCTTCCCAACCTAGAGGCCCGTGGACCACCCTGTCACTTACCTCTAGGGCCACCTTCTGGCTCTAAGGGCTCCAACCCAGGGATCTTTATAAACCCCTCTTCCCACCTCCCTGACACACCCAGCTAGGCTGAGAAATGAAATCCCAGCTCTCAGAACAAAGATGTTCTGGGTCCAAGGGGAGGAGGAGGCCAATGGTGAGTGGGCAGGGGGTCTGGGCACTTCCTGCTTTCAAAGGCTGTGGCTGCAGGGGTCTCTGCCACTCACCCCAGCATGATGAGATCTCTGACCCTCACTCTTAGGGAGGGGTTCAGGCTTATAAACTAATTACCCTAATGGGCAAAACAGAATGGGAGATAGAAAATATGTCTGTTTTTATTAACACTCACTGCTAAACCTTAAGGTCTTTGGAACTCATTCCTACTATTTTTTTTTAAGATTTTATTTATTTATTTGACACAGAGAGAGAGAGAGAGAGTGAGCGCACATAAGCAGGGGGAGCAGCAGAGGGAGAGGGAGAAGCAGGCTCTCTGTTGAGCAGGGAGCCTGATGCGGGGCTCAATCCCAGGACCCTGGGAGCATGACCTGAGCTGAAGGCAGACACTTAACCGACTGAGCCACCCGGGCACCCCTCATACCTACCTTTTGAGTTATCCCTTTCTGGAAGTTTCCTTTTCTGTCCTGTCCCTCAGCCTGTCAGTGTGGGTCTCTCGCCCTTTCTCAACAGAGTCTGAGCCTCAATCTCTGGTTTTCCCTTTGCTGTTCTCTACGCAGCTTTCCCCTCTCTGATCCAATGGCTCCAGTATCTATGATGTGCTCCGCGCTCCTCGTCCCAAGCCCAGGCTTGGCTGGGCTCTCAGAAGAGGAGAGTCAGCCCAGAGAGCAGTGTGGCGTAGGGAGAAAGGCAGAGGAGAGCCAAAGGGTGCGCATCCGGGGCAGGAGGTGGGGAAGAGGAAGGAGCAGAGTAAGGGAAACATGCATGTGTGGAGAAAGGGGCGAGGTGGGAGGACCCTCAGCGGAACATGTAGGCTCAGCACTGCCATCCCAAGGGCTAGAAGGTCCCCACTCAGAAGGAGGTGGGGGCCAAGGACTATGGGTGTCCCCCGAGACCCTGAAAGGCCCTCTCCCCAAACTGCCTGGATGGAAGGATAAGCAGTGGAACTTCCTACCTTCTGTGATACTATCTGGAAAGCGGGGCAGGGGATAACCCACGTGGTGTTTATGGTGTCAGGGCTATCTGCAAATGAATCCCTCTGTTCTTTCCGGGAACAGAAGCTACTCACACTGCCCTCAGCAACTCCCCAAGCTCCAAAGGTGCCGCAAGGTGGCCACTGAGCACCCCCCACAGGGCCCCCCCACCTCCTCCCACTTTAAACCTATTTCTGAGCCGTTGTTCAAAACCACAGTCAAGTCCAACACCTCAACAATCCCAATGGCCAAGCTTGTCCTCAAGGTCGAAAGCACCCCTCCCACCCTCATGGTCTACACGAGCACCACAAAGAGCATCAACGCCCCCCACCCCCAGCCTTATCATCACTACCACTTACCCCACCCCTGCATGACCCTGACCACCACCGAGAGACTCACCTCAGCCATGACCTCCCCTCCCGCTACCACCAGCACTCTGGGGGAAAACTCCCCCAACCCTGGTCCTCCTCTCTTTTCTGTCTCAGCCCCACACACAACCTCCCATACCCCGACCTCCTCTCTAGAGGCAAAAGACCTCGCCTGACCCCAGCAAGCAGTTCACACACCCAGGTCTCTTAGCCCAGTAATCACTTCCGCCTCTATTACCCCTTCTCTAACTGCTGCGAACATCTCAGCAACCGTAACCAATAACAACTCTTCGCCCATCACCCATTTCCCGATCACAACCACAGCTTCGTTTCCCTCCCACCGCCAGTACATTCAAAACAGCAACCGCCCCTACTCACGATCCCACATCAGCACAGCCAGTAACAACACCAGTAACATCCAGTAACAACACCAGTAACAAAGTACATCTGCTCCTACTGCCACACTCAGTGCACCAACAATTACTTTGAAAACGAGTTCGATGAAAACAAAGCTTATTCTGGGGAGTGACAGCCCTAGAGAAACTCTCACAGCAGGAATTACTTTGATTTCTCCAACCCCATCATCCATCAGTCCAACAAACACAATGGTTTCCGCCCCATCTGCTGCCTCTGAAACCACCCTGGAACCCACCACCACCAATATTTACACAACATTCATGGCCGCAGAACCACACTCCTCCATGGCAGCCGCTACCTGCCCAGGCAAGATGGCCGTCGCCCCTTCTCATGCCGTACCCACCCGGACAACTACACTTAGGCCTACAGGAGACATTTCCCTAGTGTCTCTCATGACAGAGATGACTTCTCCTCCCACAATCACATCCTTAACTGCGCCCGGGAATACAGTCAATTCTCCAACACCAGCCTCTTCTCTTCCAGTGAACACCAATACCTTGATGTCGGCCATGAGGATGCGTCTGTCTTCTCCACCTGCCCCAACCACAGAATCAGTCTCCACCTGGAGCACAAACACTACCCCTACATCCACCTGGATTACTACGCTCCCTACAGCCCATGTCACGTCCACACCTATATCTCCCACGAGTCCTGGCACCATGGCTACCCCTGAAATCACCACTCCCCCCAATGTTTCAATTGACCACTGCCACCTTGAACACAGACTCTCTGCCCCCTTCCTCTACTCCAGAAACTTCCACCATGATTGTGGTAACAACACCCACGCCTGCAATGCCACACAGTACCCCAGGTGTCACTTCTTCAAACATCTACTCTAAAGGAAGCACAACCACGTCAGCAATGACCCCGACTCCCTCCACCGCTGGTGTCCCAAGGATAACCACCAGCATAAACTCATCCTCTTTTAGTACAGGCGTGCCTAACTCAACACTGGCAACCATCACCCCTACATCCTGGGGCACCACGGGTTTGCTGACTACCATTATTGACCTCACCTCCACAATCATGGCTTCCATCACATTGGCTCCCCCAACCCCCACATTGTCCAAAATACAGACTTATCATCTGGTGTCATTACAACCTCGACCACAATGCCTGCTGTGGCACCCATGCTCCCAAGTACCCACACCACTCCACATCCCACCCTTGCCACCAACACTCCAGTTACATCTGTAGGCTCCTTCCATGTCTTCCAGCAGTACTGGGACCACACAGACAGCCAGTACCTCCTCATGTGACACAGGCACAAATACATGGCCCACAAATGCTGACCCCCCCCCAGCATCCACTACCACCGACACACACACAACACCCCTCACCACTGGCCTGCCCTCCTCTACGACACTTACTGCATACACACGCAAGCTGACTGTCACACCGTCTCATGCCCCATTCCCCCGGAAAACCACACTAACTCCTACTGGGGATGTCTGGACGCCATATCTCACCACGGAGATTACTTCTCCCCTTGCAACCACATCATCAATCATCCCACCAATACGGCTGGTTCTCTGACATTGACCCCCTCCACTCCAGTCCCCACCAATACCTTGAGATCGGCCATGAGGATGCGTCTGTCTTTTCCACCTGCCCCAACCACAGAATCAGTCCCCACTTTGACCGCAAACCCTTTCATCCACCTTGAATACTACACTGCTTAGTACCTTAGCATCCACCCCTGTGGTCACCACAGCCACAACTGACGTCACCACTCCCACCAACATTTCAATGTCTACCTCCATCACAGCCACTCTGCCCACTCCCTCTACCCCAGAAACAGCCGTACTGTGACTACAATGTTGGTAACAATACCCACCCCCACAATACCACCCAGTACTTCTTGTGTTTCTCCAACATCATCTTTCCTTAGTCTGAGTACATCTACAAATGCAGTAACTACTTCTCTTGGTACTGTTCTCTCTTCTTTAATATCCACAACAATAATGTCCTTTTTCTTTGTCCTCCACTGGGGCAAATTCAGTGCTCACTAGCACCACTAACTCTCTTTCTACATCCTCACTTCTCTCTAGTGTGGAAAAGATAGGCTCTTTTGCTACTGCTTTCCCTGCTCCTTTTTCATCTGAAACTGTAAGAATGTCTCCAGCCACATCTTCACTGAAGACCTTTGCTACTGAAACAAACACCACGCTGTTTTATTTCTTCTGCTGCCCCATGTCCAGAATCTGTATCCGTTACCATAGCACCTGCCTCTCCCACTACTTCATTTGCAGGAATGGGTCCAAGTAGTGAAGTTTCTTCTCTGCCCACCATCCCAATGTCAGTGTTTACTTCCACTGCTGAGATGGCCACCTCCCCTAGTTTCACTAGTATGACAACTGTGTTTCCTATGCATATGGACACTTCTACTGTTCTGGAAACTCAACCTACCAACAGCATAACAGATGCTCCTAGTTCTGTTAGCACTAGGACTGTCCCCAGTCACACAGTTTTGACAAGCACTCGAAGACCCACCAGTGGAAACTGGATGGGCACCAATTCCATAGCCGTCCCACATACGCCTGCATTCACCAGCCTCCCACTGACCACGAAACCAAGCAGCAGCTTTCCAACTGCGATGCTGACTTCAATCAAGTCGACTCGCTC
>ML109074.1:20292-52613 GCA_003697995.1 Taxidea taxus jeffersonii
GAGCGAGTCGACTTGATTGAAGTCAGCATCGCAGTTGGAAAGCTGCTGCTTGGTTTCGTGGTCAGTGGGAGGCTGGTGAATGCAGGCGTATGTGGGACGGCTACGGAATTGGTGCCCATCCAGTTTCCACTGGTGGGTCTTAGAGCTGGCAACATTATATCTCTGCGCCTTTTTTTCTGCAGTCACATTTTGTGACTGATTCTGACCTCTTCTGCCTCTCTTTTCCCCTGCTAAGGACTCTTAGGATTATGTTAAAGCCACCCACTAATCCACATTAATTTTCCCATTTTAGTCAGTGGATTAGCAATTTTAATTCTATCTGCAATCCTGATTCCTCCTTGCCATGTAGCATAATATATCCAGAGGTTCTGGGGATGAAGACACAGGCATCTTGGAGAGCCATTATTCTGCCTGCCACTGGGTGGGACAAGGGAGAGACCCCAGGCCTGGCTGCTGTGACTCCTTACCTCTAATCTTTCCCACATCTTGGCACAACTCATCCTAGAAATCCTATCTCCCTTCCTCCTATTGTTCAGTCAGTCCTCAGGGAACGTGGAGAGGGGCAATGGGAGGAATGTCTGGGTCATGGTGGTGTGAGACAGGAGTGGGTGGTGAAGTGACCAGAGTGGGGTATGCTGTGTGTAGATACCATGGATGCCGAAGTGGGCATGGAGGTCTCTGTTGACCAGGAGTTCTTCCCGGACCTCAATGACAACACTTCCACAGCCTACAAGGATTTCACTACAAGGATTTCCCCTTCTGGGATCAGGTGACAGGGAAAGGGAGGGAACTCAACGGTCCTTCCCTGAAGCTGAGCTTGGGCCCCTGGGTAGGCACAGGTCACAAGGTTCAGGTGAAAGCCCAAGGATCTTGGCATTTCAGATGCAGAAGATTTACCAAAATGTGAAGGGGTTCAAGGATGTGGAGATCCTGTCATTGAGGAAGGAGACCCTTATAGGGCTGTGGAGGCAGTGTTAGATGGGGACAGGGGGCACAAAGAAAAGCTGGAGAAGCCATCTTTTCCTTTTGGAATCATCAGATTTTAGAAAGAGAGAGGTAAAGGAAGGAGATAGGGGAACCAATCACTTCATGGGGGATTTTTTCCCCGATCATTTTCTGTGGTCATTTCTCTGTAGGAGAGATGCCACCCCTCCTTTTAAACATGATTGGAAGGAGAGATGACATGGGACATGCAGGGAGGTGCATATGAGGGCCTGTGGGAAGCATGGTGTCTGGACAGTGGCTCCTGGCCTCCTGAGTGGGTCCGCATGAGTGAGGCAGAGAGCACAGGAGGTTTGGTAATGGCTTGATGAACGGCAAGCGAACATCAATCATTCCTTGTCCTGCCTTCTGGGCTGACTAAATCAGGGATGCTGGCAGCTCCTGAGATTAATGTTCCTGGAATCCCAAGTCATTGTTCCTGCCTTCCTCCCAATACCAGCGCACTTGTGGTTGGTCCTGGAGGTGCTCTCCTAAAGACTTACATGCCCCAGGCCTGGGCACCCTGTAAGACCCCCGGCCCTCTTGAGCCCCTCAGGAGTGGCAGCATTTGTGGTGGACTATCTGGTCCTTCTGGAGTTGCCCTTTAGCCTCCAGCTGGAGAGCGAGTATGAGAAGGTGAAGACAGTGCTGAAGGAGAAGCTCCAGGATGTCAGTCATAATGGGGACAGCTGCCAGCATAACCAGAGTGAGCCAGAGCTGGAGGGAGGGGTCAGGGCCAGAGCTACTAGCTGTGATGGGAGCCCCTGGGCTCAGGTGCCAGCCTTGGGGTCCTTCCAGCAGACTGGGGGGGGTAGGTTTATAGCCAACTGGGGCAAGAATGGGGCTAAGGAGGGGCCTGCCAGAGGCTGGGTGCAGGGGAAGACCCCTTGACAGTTCTGCTCCAAGTTCTCAGGATGGCTGAGGACCCTTGCTTATTTGGCAGGGGGTGGGGGAATGTGGGGATGTGGGGAGGGTGGGGGGTGAGGGAGGCAAGAAGAGCCTTCCCTGTGGCCCCTCCTCGTCTCCCCATAGTGACAGAGCCCTCTCTGCCCTCCCCGGGCTTCCCCGCTCTGCTCACCTGTCCCTGAGCCTTTAACCTCCCCCAGTTCCACCTGTGCCTGTGTCCCCTCAGCCCTGTGTTTTGAGCCTGACTCCATCAAGGTGAACCATAATACCAGGAAGGAGCTGACCGTGGAAGGTAAGGGTGGGCAAAGGGCTGCGTGGCCCCGGGAGGCCATGACCCTCCCACCAGGAACATCTGCTTCTTGAAATTCCCTGGAAAGGAGGAGGAGACCTTTCAGGGAAGCGAGTGATGTGGCCGCAGGCAGGGCTGCCCTTCCTGGCCTTTGTTAGGAGCTTCCACCTGAGGACCAGCAGGGAAGGTGGGGAGAGGGTGGAGGGTCCTGGGGGCTCTGCCCTCCCCTCATCTAATCCTAGGATCTACTCCACGACACCCCACCCTCGGAAATGCGGTTTCCCCCATCTCTTTTCGGAGCCATTATAACCAGGACCCTGAGGAGAGTGGATGAGGTTCCGGTCTTTCTGCAACCCCTTACCCACCCCAGCCATCTGTCGCCGCGCCACTGCCAAAGGATATTAGGATTTCTACTTCCCCTTGGTGGAGGAGAACCGGCTTGGCTGGGTCACCAAATGCACCTCGGGTGCCATCGACCGTCAGCATGGCCACTGCCTTGAGAAGAGCGGCCCGGGCCGCCTGCGGTGAGACTGCGCACGCGCAGGAGCCCCGCCCACAGCCCGCCAGGCCTCCCCGCTGGGCGGTCCCTCGCGGCCCCGCCCACCGCAGCCCACGTCGTTGCACGTCGGCGCACGTCGACGCGATCGGACTCCGGGGGTAATGGGGGAAGGTGTGAGGGTCTGCGACTTGGGACCGCCTGCTCCAGCTGCTTCTCCACGGACACGCTCTGGTTCTCGGGCCCCGCTGCGAGGTGGCCGTCGCTTGGAGGGCACTGGTCGGGGGCCTGGTGGGGGTCTTGGCTCAGCTGCGGCTGCTGCTGGCGTCCCTGGGCGTCTTCGTCGTCGCGCGCTCGGGCTCCCGGAGAGATGGCTAAGGTGGAGGCCGATGAGCACCCTGGGGGTGCGGGGAAGGGCAGCAAAGGGGTCCAAGCTGGGGCGTCCCTGCCCTGACGGTGCGGTGCGTTGCCCCGACTCAGGTGCTGCGACGACAGGAAATGGTTTGAGATCTGGGATGAGGACACCATGGGGACTTTTCCAAATTTGGGCTTGGAGGACGACCGTGGACAGGTGAGTCCTGCCTCCTAGGGAAGGGGGACAGGGACTTTCCTGGGCACCATTGTGGCCTGGGAAAGACCCAACGTCCTCCCCTGCCCTTGGCAGACACGTACCTCGCGTACCTCGTGTAGGGAAGCTTGAGTCTCCGCTTCGGTGGGCACCTCCTGAGGAAGGTGAAGGCCCTGTGCGCGCCATTCCTGTAGGGCAGACACTGGGGCACAGGAGACCCCCTGCCAGACCTTGCCTTCCCCACCTTTCCTGCCCTTCTGAATCTCTTTCCACCTGTTGTCTCCTCCCCTCCTCTCCCCCCCCCTCCCCAGTCAAGGATGCGCACGTCCAGGTGGCCTTGGAGAATGTGGACACCAGTGTTAGTGTGAGGGGGCAATGGGGGATGGCAGGGAACTCTCCCAGATCCAGGTCCTGATGCCCTCCCTCCACTGGCTAGGGCAGGGGGCTGGGCTAGGACCAGGAGGCGGTGACCTTCCAGCCAACCTGAGCAGGGTGGCTCCCGGTTCTCACTCCCTCTTTGACACGCACACTCTGTGGCAGGTGCATATCCCGAGACCTGAGGTTGGCTTTGTCCTTGCTGTGAGCCCTGCCCTTCCCCCTCCAGCCTGCCCCAGACTGTGGGAAGAAACCCTCTGAACTGCATCCATTTCAGGGAATGGCTCAAGGACTTGGGCAGCTCTCCTGGTTTCCTGGAGCAAACTCAGACCACCTGCGTGACGCTCATCCTTCTCCTGACTTGGGTGAAACTCCCCTGGAGTTTCACCAGTTTCAAACACCAGTTTCACCTGGAGTTTCAACCAATTCAAAACCAGGCTCTTGCACTGTGGGACCTTGGCCAAGTCAGTAGCTTCTCTGAACCCTGTAAGATGAGTAGAGCATACTTGTCCCGATACCGTGTGTGGTTACTGTGAAAACCAGACGCTGTCTCTCAGATCTCTGTCCCCGTGCACCGTCCTGTGTCAGCCTTTGTGCATATGTGGTCTCTCGCAGATCCCCGTCCCCACATCCTTTGGGGGTCTCGGACCTCAGTCTCTCTTCTCCTGTGTTCATCCTGACACCCATTCCCCACCTGCACCTATAACCATCCTCTTACCTGTTCTTTATGTAACTCCTTGCTGCATCCCTTGCTCCCACTATTAAATCTCCCCCTACAAGGAGCTTCTTAAATCACTCCCACCCCAGCACTCAGCCCCAAGTCTCCCCCAGTTTGTCCCCTCCCCCATCCTTATAATCTCAGCCCTAAATCCTTACCACCCCCCATCCCTGGGCCCCAGTCTTAAATCCTCCCACCTCCCTCCATACCCCATTCCCAGCCAGATATTGATGTCCTCTCCCTCTTAGGCCCCCCAGCTGGTGCTTCCCAGGCCCTGGTCCTCCCATTCTTGGGTTCCATTCCTTCCTCTCCATCCCAAAAACCCAGGCTTCCAATTTTCCGGGGCCCCAAGTGGGAGCAGAAGCAGGGCCGTGGGGTGGAGAAGCTCTCTCAGCCCTTTGTCCTCATTGCCCTCTCTCCCCCATCCTTCCCCACTGAGCCCCTTTCCTCTCTGGCCTCACCCCTGCAGTAACCTCAGAGGCCAGAAGTCCCCAGCCTTCCTCCCCCAGTTCTCTGTGTAAACATAAGACATTTATTGTAGGAGACGTTGCTCCCCTTCATCTCATGGCATCTCCGCTTGGAGAACAGGGACATCCAGAGGATGTGTGGGAGGGCCCGGGAGCACCGGTGTGCCCCAGCAAGGCAGGAAGGGGTCTGTGGGAAGCCCACAGGGCCGTGACTGTCCTCCTAGAGACTGGGGCCATTTTGTTACGGAGCGAGTGGTGGCAGGGAAGCCTCCGGGTCAGCAGCAGGTGGGGGCCTGCTGGGTTTGTCTTCTGGGCCCTTCCTCCCTTGATTGAAGGAGCTCGGGGCTGGGTCAGCTGCCATTTGCGCTGATGGGAAGCTGGGCCTCCCCAAAGACTCCGAGCCTCCACAAGCCAGGGCCTCCCACGTTTGGGCTTGGGTCCTCCCATTCCACTGTTGTGGGGGCTGAGGGAGGTTGGGGCTGACAGAATGAAGTTCTTTGGGTGGGGTTTTGGGAATAGCCCCTGGGACCTTTGCCCTGGGGCTGCCAGTGGCTGGGGGTGAAGGCTAGGACCTCAGGTGCAAATGGAGTCCCACCCAGAAGGACTGGTGGTCGCAAGCCTGGGGGAAGGCACTGGAAATTTGCAAGGGGCCAGCTTGAGGTAGATGAGGCGGAAGGAAGGCTGGGAGAAAGGGGGGTTTTTCAGGGGTGGGGGTGCAGCGTCCTTCACTCAGCCTGGCCTGTGGCTGGCTGCTCCCTCCTGGACTGTTGCCCCTCCATCCATTGTTACCCACTCCCTGGCGTTTTCTGGGCCCCCACCCCTTGCTAACCACCACCCACTCTCACATCTCCGGCCTCCTGTCCCCTCCTTCTTGTCCCTCTGTACCCATGACTCTGGCTTCCATTGGAGGGACCCTGGCTGTGGGCGGTCAGCTTTAGTGGAATTAGAGGGGAGGGTTGACAGGCTGCCCTTTGGCCAGCTCCCGGTGGTGACCACACACATCCACCCAGCCTCCATCACTGCGCCCCTCACCCAAGGCACATGTCTCTGGAGTCCTTTATATAGCTGATCCCTTCCTGGGAGCTCTCATTTCTGGGTCCCTCCTGATGAGGGAAGACCCGACTGCCAGTGTCCTATCTGAAGATGCTGGTGGTCTGGGTCCTGACACTGGGTCTCTGGCTCTGGGCACCTGCTACAGTGACTCAGGGCGAGTGGGACCAGGGCAGGCCCTACCTGGGGGTCCCGTGTCCCAGCCTCAGGCAGGGCTCCTTCTTCTATTCCTCCACTCCCTTTGCAGGGGAGGGGATTGCCAACGAGCTGGACACCTGGACTCTGACTTCATTCTGACTTTGGGGGTGCCTGGAGATGTGTGGGAGCAGGGCAAGGGGTGTGGCCTGTGGTTGTGCCGTTGATGGCCTACACCAAGCCCCTGGCCCAGGGTTGAGAGGGGCTGGTGGTCCCACCTCCCACTCTCCAGCCTTCTCCCTGGGGGAGCAGGGACTCTTTCCTCACCTAGATGGTTGCCTCTGCCTGCCTGCCTCCTGTGGGCTGCATCTGCTCAGAAGGCTCGTCTTGCCACACCTCACAGGTGCACCGTATCAGGCTATCAGCCCTGGCCAGGGAGGGAAGGACCGGGCATCCAGCAGCTTCTTTCTTGCATGGGGAGAGCTCAGGGGTGCCTGGTGAAACCCCTCTGGTTAGAAACAGCTGAAACACTGCGGGGGAGACACAGGCTCTTGTTGAACCCGTCACGGTCATTTCTCTGGGAAGCATCTGGTTACAAGCTGATTTCCTGTGGATTCCCTCACTCGGAGCTGACTTTCTGATCCCCAGCCCTGGAGACCAGGAAAAACAGGAGGGCAGGTGTGGGCAGGACAGTCGCTGGGGTGAGGGGTGCTAGAGGAGTGAGCCCAAGGGCCCCAGTAGAAGAGGGGACCCTTGAGTTGAAGGCCCCATAGGGTTGTGGGGGAGGGGGGAGGGGACAGGAGGGTGGGGAAGGGAGTCTTTGGTGCCCTGCAGGGCGGCAGTGAGATAACCCACACAAGGAGTTCTGAGACCCCAGTCATGAATGCGGGCCCTCAGGTGCTGCCTGAGCCCGCCATCGTGCCCTCACATACCGCCTTCTCCCCTACCCAGACATGTTCAAGGCCCAGCAGTGCAGCCCGGGAGGGGCTGATGGGAAAGATGAGGGGCTGTGGGTGAACTATGTGGACTTAGGGCATGAAGAAAGAAATTCTAGATAGATTAGCTTTAAGGTCAAATACAGAGATTAGGAAGCTGTGGCTGGGTTCAGCCTTGGGGGTGGGGGTCCAGCCTGTCCTTGCCCCCAGGCAGACTCCAGGCCCCTCTCCGGTCAGGCTGTCATGGGAGAGGGAAGGGGGTGGTGATGATGAGGATGAAGGGCCCCAAAGACAGCGAGTGTTGGCACCATGCGCCTTGTTAGAGATAACCACCAGTATGAGCAGATACGCTCTTCCTAAGGTGCTCGGTATTTTTGTGAAAAAGATAACACTGACATCTGTGAGCCCATTAGCATGCCAGAGTCAGAAAGCATCTATCAGGAGTGGAGAGGTCAGGCAAGTAGGGCCATTTTAGAAGACTCCAGAAGGTCTGATGGTACCCAGAGGGCCCCTTACCTCCCACCAACAGAAGGGTCTGCTTTCCACAAACTCATTTCACAGCAGGTAGCTCACACTGTGTAAGGAGAGGTAGGCGGACAGGAGAGCGAGGCTCAGAGAGGGTGAGTGACATACCTTGGGCCACACAGCAAATAATTAATATGATGCCCTCCTTTGACCGAAGTTTTGAACTGCCCCGTCCCTGCACTGGAGGACCTCAGCCCTCTGCAACACCCCCCACCCCCGTTTGTATTCTGGGTCTTCAGGGAGGGGTTCAGATGAAAGTTCAGGGACCCCGGGTGGCATCTGTAATTTTCTTTCTAATCGGCACTCTCGCCTGGGTATTCCAGTTCCCTGTGAGGACCGATGAGGTTTTGGACAAGCAAACAGTAGGGGGAAAGAATGCCAGCCTGAGGAGACAGGAAAGCACGGGCAAGGCTGTGTGGGGGAGGTGACTTGTAGGAATGCCCCAAAGGTCAGGGAGCATGTAAGGGAGCGCCCCTAGGAGACCAAGGCACTAGAGCCAGGTGGAGGCTTGGAGACCCCAGAGGACCTCCGTGGACTGAGCAGGGTGGATTGACCTGCCAGGGCAGACCCTTGTGTTGCCCTGAGAGCCATCCTGGTGTGGCTCTAGCCGGGAGCCCCACTTCCCTTGATGATGGGTTGTGCGGTCACCAGGATACACCATCCTAGACCATGTATGAGTGGGAGGGCAGGAATTTCCATCTGGTGGTTGATGGTGGCCTTCTGGGAGTCTTGTTGCGTTTGAGGTGACATGGAATTTCTGGGTGCAGGCGTCCTGCAGGCCTGGGGCTTGGGGGTGGATGTGAATAGGGCACAGTCTAGAATTCTCCATTCTCCATGTGCTACAAGGGCCACAAAGACCAGGCAATGCTGTGGGTCAATATGAGGACTGGAGCCTGTGTCCTGTTTTGTGCGCGTGAAGTTCTAAAGAGTTCATGGGTGGGGAGGGGGAGGGGAGCTTCTCAGGATGGCAGGGCGACAGGGTAGCAGTGTCTGCCCCGGAGGGGCTGGGGCAGGGGCCTGAGGGGTCAGAGCTCTGGGGCTGAGCAAGGGGGAGGCGGAAGTGGAAAACGCTCCAGCGCAAAATCAAGAAGAGTGTGGAGAAGACGAGAGCAATTTGCTCACAATAGACAAAGGGACAACCTTTGAAACTTGCAGAGTATAAATTTAGAGCAATTAAAAGGACGTGCTGTTTTATATGGAAAGTAATAAACTTACTCATTCAGCAAACACAGCAGGCCTGACTCCTCCTGGGCAGGTATTCGGTCCTCCGGATGAAGAATGCTGAATAAATCAGTTTATAGTCAGGTTTACTGTGTGGAACCATGGGAACATTGCAGGAAGTACCAGAACCCAAGCGGGTGTTGGAGCTCTGAGAGGGGCCAATGATGGAGGAAAGCAGGTGGGGCCTTACAGTCTGCTTCAGCCTCCCAACCCCCCCCCCCCCCCCCCCGCCATCCTGCTTTTTGGGGAGGCCACAGGGAGAGGAGGTGGCATTGCAGGTTGGTGGCTGTTGAGGAGTTGGGCCAGAAGGAAGTATTTCTTTTCTTTCTTTCTTCTTCTTTAAAAGATTTCATGTATGTATTTGACAGAGAGAGAGCATAAGCAGAGGGAACAGTAGGGAGAGGGAGAAACAGGCTCCTCACCAAGCAGGGACCCCAAGTATGGGGCTTGATTCCAGGATCCTGGGATTATGACCCCAGCTGAAGGCAGACGCCTAACCGACTGAGCCACCCAGGCACCCCAGAAGGAAGGATTAATAGATACTCAATGGCCTTAGGTCAATTCTGAACTGAAAAAGTCACATCTAACTATGGAGAGAATTGGAATATTGATAGGTGTGTGCAGCAGGGAAAAGGAGAGAGCAAGGTTGGCCTGGCCTGGCATCAGCTCTGTGGCCACTCCTCCGGGTGGGAATGGCCTTACAGAAAAGGAGACAGGCCCATGCCACTGAGCTCCTGTGTGGCAGGGCTGAAGCACATCCCAGTGGCCCCCACACTGCTTCTCTTATAGAATGTTCTAGAGTGAGCAGTGTGGTCATGGCAGGCACCATTGATCCCCATTTTCCAGGGAGAAATGGAACACACTAGATCCTTCGGTTGTGCGATGACTTGTCTTGGAGGCACTCTTGGGCCCCACTGACACCCCAGCCTTCTGGGCTGCTCCTGGGGACCCCACTGACTGAGTTCACCACAAGCACAAATGTGTTTTGGTGGTGACAGGAGGAAAGAGCTTCATCCCGTGGTGGTCGTCTTCAGATTTGCTTTCTAGAGCTTTTCCCCAAGGATGCCACCAAGTGAAAGGCTTGTCCAGCAAACTGGCTGCCTTACTCCAATGCTTATCTTTTTAAAAATTTTTTTTTAAATTTTAAAAAAGATTTTATTTGTTTGACAGACAGAGATCACAAATAGGTAGAGAGGCAGGCAGAGAGAGAGAGAGGGAAGCAGGCTCCCCGCTGAGCAGAGAGCCTGATGTGGGGCTTGATCCCAAGACCCTGGGATCAGGACCTGAGCCAAAGACAGAGGCTTTAACCCACTGAGCCACCCAGTCGCCCCAATGCTTATCTTTTTAATAAAAATCTAAATACACATTTTGTGAAGAAGCAGTATCAACTATCAACAGGGCAGGAAAGTAGGGAATTTGGCTTGTTGGGTAGGAGAGCCTCTGTCTTTGATGATGAGTATGTGGCTTTAACACAGGCAAATATAGTTGACCCTTGAACAACAGAGGGCTTAGGGGCGCTGACCTCCATGCTGTCGGAAATCTACATAGAACTCTTGATTTTCCCAAAATGTATCTACCTGTAGCCTTACTGTTGACTGGAAGCCTTAGAACATAAACAGTTGACACATATTTTGGCTGTTATGTGTATTATACAAAAAGGTAAGCCAGAGAAAGCACAGTGTGATTAAGAAAAATCATAAGGGAGAGAAGATACATTTACAGTGCTGTCCTGCAAAAAAAATCCGCATGCAAGCGGACCTGCACAATTCAAACCTGTTATTCAGGGGTAACCTTTAGATCATTTTTCTTAAGCATTTTGACTGCGAGGGTTTGGGGAATCCCAGCTTAGGAATCATTAACTGTGAGTGATTTTCTCTGCATTTTCTGAGGCTTGGGTTACACCTAATCTTTGGCTTTTGTGGCATAGATGTTTTACACATTAGAACACGGATACATATTTGTTGAGAAGCATTGAGAAAGTATAGGCAAACGAAAGGAAGAAAATTTCACCTAATCTTAACTGCTCAGAGCAACACTGTGAGCATTTTTGTCTATTTCTGAGTATGTGTTTAGATTTATTCTGTGGGCAATGCATTTTTTTTCTTTTATTAACATATAGTGTATTCTTTGCCCCAGGGGTTCAGGTCTGTGAATAATCAGGCTTACACATTTCACAGCGCTCACCAGAGCACACACCCTCCCCAGTGTCCATTACCCAGCTACCCTATCCCTACCCTGCCACTCCCCAGCAACCCTCAGTTTGTTTCCTGAGATTAAGAGTTTCTTATGGTTTGTTTCCCTCCCTGGTGCCATCTTGTTTCATTCTTTTCCCCCTCCCTTCCCCCAAGGAATCCCCCCGCCCTGCCCCTCACATTCCTTATATCAGAGAGCTCCTATGGTAATTGTCTCTCTGATTGACTTACTTCGCTTAGCATAATATCCTCTAGTTCTGTCCATGTCATTGCAAATGGCAAGATTTGGGTTTGGTTTTTTTTTTGATGGCTGCATAGTCGGCAATGTATTTTTTAAGAAAGATTTATTTATTTATTTTAGAGAGAGAGAAAGAGAATGCGTGAGCCAGGGTGGTGGTGGGCAGGGCAGAGGGAGAGAATCTCAGGCAGTCTCCCCGTGGAGCGTAGAGCCTGACTCAGGGCTTGGGCCCCTGAGGTCATGATCTGAGCCAAAGTCAGATGCCTAATGGACTGAGCCACCCAGGTGCCCCTGGTTAGTTTATGTTTTACTGGCAGATCAGTATTCCATTCTATGGAGGATCATAGTCCTAAGTCCTTTAATCAGTTTCTTATTCTTCTATTCTTGGAAACCTTTAGCCTATTTTTCATTATAATAAATAATGACGTAATAAACATTCTTTTTTTTAAAAGATTTTATTTATTTATTTGTCAGAGAGAGCGGGAGTGAGCACAGGCAGACAGAGAGGCAGGCAGAGGCAGAGGGAGAAGCAGGCTCCCTGCTGAGCAAGGAGCCCGATGTGGGACTCGATCCCAGGATGCTGGGATCATGACCTGAGCCGAAGGCAGCCGCTTAACCAACTGAGCCACCCAGGCGTCCCTGTAATAAACATTCTTATATGAAAACTTACAAAATCTGCTGCAGGTTGCTTTATTTTAGAATCAGTGTCTAGAAATGAGATCATTAAGAATGTATGAGTCTGCCAATGGTCCCTGGCGTGTGTTTTCAAATTCTTCTTTGGAAATCTGATACCGGGTACAGTCCATGGGCATCCTGTGCGAATGCCCCAACCAGCCCCTGGTATCATTATCATTTACTATTAGAGGGGGTGCAGTTTGGTAGGTAAAAATCCGTAGCATCTTGCTTTGTTTTGAATTTCTTTGCTTACTTGTGAAGGTTATTTACTTTTCTTACAGGCTTGTTGACCATTTGGGTTTCTTTCCTTGGAGAATGGCTGTGCTTTTATTTATTTATTTTTTTTTTTTAAAGATTTTATTTATTTGTGAGAGAGAGAGAGAGTGAGCACAGGCAGACAGAGAGGCAGGCAGAGGCAGAGGGAGAAGCAGGCTCCCTGCCAAGCAAGGAGCCCGAAGTGGGATTCGATCCCAGGACGCTGGGATCATGACCTGAGCCGAAGGCAGCTGCTTAACCAACTGAGCCACCCAGGCGTCCCTGTGCTTTTCTTTTAAAAGCTCAGCTTCGGGGCGCCTGGGTGGCTCAGTGGGTTAAAGCCTTTGCCTTCGGCTCAGGTCATGATCCCAGGGTCCTGGGATGAGCCTCACATCAGGCTTTCTGCTCAGCGGGAGGCCTGCTTCCTCCTCTCTCTCTGCTTGACTCTCTGCCTACTTTTGCTCTCTGTCAGATAAATAAATTTTTTTAAAAATCTTAAAAAAAAAAATAAAAGCTCAGCTTCAGGGGCACCTGGGTGGCTCCGTGGGTTGAAGCCTCCGCCTTCGGCTCAGGTCATGATCCCGGGGTTCTGGGATCGAGCCCCGCATTGGGCTTCATGCTCAGCGGGGAGCCTGCTTCTCCCTCTCCCTCTGCCTGCCTCTCTGCCTACTTGTGATCTCTCTCTCTGTCAAATAAATAAATAAAATCTATAACCCCCCCCCCCCAAAAAACAAAAAAAACTCAGCGTCCTAGGGAAGCATCCCTGACCTGGAGGCTGGTTTGGGAAGGACAGCCTCACCTGCTCTGCCACATATTTGGGGACACCACTGCCACTAGAAACCTGGGCTAGGAGGGGCCGGAAGCTCTTCACCCAGAGCGCCATTCAGGGTACTGTTCCCTTGTTCCTTCCAGGAGTGAGTGAAAGCCGTGAGCACACAACGGGTTGCCTGCTGGGAGGTGGGAAGTGCAGCAGAGCCTTTTCCTTGGGGGTCCCTCTTAGACAGCGAGCAGGAAGAGCAGCAGGGAGAAGGGTGAATAAGGTGTGGTGATATCTTAGAACTTGAAGGACATGAGAGGTTCCAGAAGGTGGGAAGGCAGCCGGGTGAGATGGACAGGGATGCCGGTACTCGGAGCCCGTCACTGTGCCGTGAGAGGCAACTATAATGGCAGATGTGGGTGCTTTAAGGACAGAGAATAGCAACTGCATGGCGTAAATGGTATGAATCCAGGAATACGGATGAATGAGCAGGATGTCAAGGCTCCGTTCCAATGAATGTCCCAGCCTTTGTTGGAGTCCTGGGTGGCCCACCATGTCCCTACAGTGTCCTCATCAATCTCCCCGCTTCTACTCTTGCTTCCCCTTCACTCCAGGGCTCCCTCCTCCTCCTGCCCCCTCTTCAGGCTCTCTGCTTCTAAGGCACAGTTGGGACCAGGCCCTTTTCTGGATGTTCTTCACTGCTGCTCGGGCCAGTCCAGAGCTGGCCTCACACCCGCTTCACTAGCCTTCCCTCCGCCCCACTTGTCTCTCTACCCTCTTGGATTCTAGCCTACCAGCTGGTTAAACTTGGAGAGAATTTACCCTCGGAGTTCCAGGGTATGAGTGTTCCAGGGTGTGAGACAGAAACAGTAACGCCTGTCTCACAGGATAACGTTGAAACATTAGGAAAGAGTCTGGGGGACTTTTCAGTGTTCATTCACTCATTTACTTCTGGAGTGCTCCCGGAGCACATGCTCTGGGTCTCCCCGGTCATGGAGGCTCTGCTCTGAGTGGGGGAGGCGGCTGGCGGGATTGCGTGGGCTGTTCCTGCCGAGCCACCGAGTTACAGTTGTGATAAGGCTAGTGTGGGACACTGATAGGCGGCCAGTCAGGGCCAGCCCTCCCCACCCCTATTCATTCTTTGTGATTCAGTTAGACACACGACCATAAACTGCCTTTTCGTGTCTGTTCGTTGTTTGACTTCTCACAACAGTCTACTTTTGTGACTTAAAAAGTCCAATAAAATTTATAATGCCTAAATCCACAAAACCGTTTCTTAGAGAAGGGGGAATGGCATCTCAGAGAGTACTTCCTGGCTGTTCCCTCCCTCTCCACACCGCCCTCTGGGGTTGCTCCCACCTCCCGTCATGTGGACCTCGACCACCCCCACCTTGCCTCAGAGGGGCCGGGAGCCCCACGAGGGCAGAGGGCCGAGTGGTCTGCCATCCCAGGGCCCAGTATGGTCTCAGCAGTTACAAGGACGGGGGTGGGGCAGAGCTGAGAAGTGGCTCTCCCATGGGCACATGAAGGTAGGGAAGCTGAGGACTGTGGTCAGCCCTGGGTGAGATACACAGAGGGCTTCAGAGAGGCGAGAGGAGGAGAAGCCCTCTGAGACCAGGAGGGCAGAACGATCCACCACTCAAGGGAAAGATGAAAAGAAAGAGTAGGCGGCTCTGCGGTCCTACAGCCGGGCCTGGCTTTACTCTGAGCCCTGCCACCCTCTGCTTCGTGTTGACCAGAGCCCCTGAGTGCTGCCTCTCTCTGATCCTCCTCATACCCAGGACTCAGGGATGCTCCCCACCTTGGCAGCCTCCCCAGCTCAGCCCCTCTCCCACCATGCCAAATCACTTGATCTTAGCCAAAAGGCCGAGAAGCGATAAAACCGAATTCAGAGGCAAGAGGACTGGGTGAAGCAAACGAGTCTACTGACTTAAAAATCAGCCAAGCCATCTTTTCGGTCTTTCTCATGAATGTAGAATTCCAAAAGTTGTAGGGGTTTTTACACCTTTGACCTGAACTCACTGATCTGTGACTCGGTAGTGCTATTCCTTAAATGTTCCAACGGTGTCTGCCAAACCAGTAAACTGTTTACCCTGTTTACTCTGGTTTCCAGTCTTTAACCAGCTCCTGGTCTCTCCCTGAGACTGTCTGTCAGGACCCTGTGAAGAGGGGAGTGTCTGAAATGGCAGAAGGTGACTCTGCTCTGAAGGCCTCCGTGGGACTTTCTGGCAGTGACAAAGGTCCATCCTCATGAGAGCTGAGGAAGATGCAGCTCCAAGGCTTCTTTGGGGAGGGGTGGGGTACTAGTGGCAGGAGGGACACGAAGCCGTATGCCCTGCCCTTTCAAGGACGTCCCCCTGTACTATCCTGTAGAATTCTTAATACTCCCTACCTTTACGGCACTATTGTCACAAAGATTCTTTTCATATTTGATCTTCTTCATCTCATCGGCTGAAAAGAGGAGCGAGGATTAAAGTCCCACCTTACATAGGAGAATAGAGTCCTACACGTGCAATCCCACGTTCTAAGTGGTGAGGGGATGATGGGAGGAGACCTCCAGGTGCAGGGTACCTTCCCAGCACCCTTCCCCTCAGAGAGCTGTGGTCTGTTGGGGAGGCAGTGGGGCCCAGGAGCAGGAGGAGCTCCCTCGGGCCACCGGGCCGTGGCCAGGGAGAGGTGATGGTGTGGCTAGCTCTCCAGTAAGTGTGCCTGGAGAGAGCACACGGGAGTGTCCCTTAGCTCCCCTGTGCCTCCTGGCTCTGTGAGAACTGCTCGGCCAGAGCGTGTGTGGGCCGTGGTCTCCCACGTGAGAGATGGGGAAGCGGCGCTCGTCGGACTAAGGAACGGCCAGATGACTCAAGGTGACTGTGCAGCCTGCCGATCACAGAATGTGAGGAACAGAAGCGCACGCGTCATTTGCGCGAGTACAAACATCCTTTCGGATTTATGCCAGGGTGCCCACATAAGTAGACGCGTCCCAGAGTGCTGAGGGAAGATGGGGCAGGCAGTTTGGGGCCGAATACTCGAGTTTCTGAGCAGCCATACAGATTTGTCAGAATCTGTGACCATACAACCAGCAATCCAGGTCATAAATCTCAGGCCACATCCAGAACCTTATCTAGCAACAAACTAGTATGTTCCAGAAGGGACAGAAGGCTAGATCGTTGCCCTCTAGACAGACTAGAGCGTTGCTGGTAAATTGTCCAAATACAGTTTCCTCTGATATTTCTGGTACCTCTGAAGAGAGAAGTTGTGCTTCAGTATCCGGGACAGATTGTCACTAAATTCAGTGACAAATTCACAGACCACAGCATCATGTCTGATTTTATGTATTTATTTATCTATCTATTTATATATTTTTAAAGATTTTATTTATTATTTGACAGAGAGAGACAGTGAGAGGGGAAACACAAGCAGGAGGCGTGGGAGAGGGAGAAGCAGGCCCCCCACTAAGCAGGGAGCCTGATGTGGGGCTCGATCCCAGGACTCCGGGATCATGACCAGAGCCGAAGGCAGACGCTTAACAACTGAGCCACCCAGGTGCCCCAAGTGTCTGATTTTTTTTTTAAACCCACAGGGTCATGTGCAACCACCTCTACCTACTATGGTAGGTAGTCCACATTGACTTCCAGTGACCCCTCTACCCATTCAGCCACATCCCCTTCTGTGAACCCACTGTCACCACAGCCGATGCAATGTGACCAGATTCTACAGTCTTGGATTATAGTACAAGTTCTTCTAATTCCTCGAGCCCCAGTGGATTTCCTACCACAACCATCAACACTGGTCACAGCATGACAACTTTTACTGAACTGACCTCTGTCTTCACACCCAGTCCTGAATTGTCCAAATCAGCTGTTTCCCCTGGGACCTCCTCTCCCTGGGAAGATAGAAGTGCGTTCCGTTTAAGGCCTGGCCATCCATCTCCCACCGCTGCTGACTCAGGCCTCACAGAAGGACCCACTGTGTATGCAGGCACCTCTGATGTGTGCAAGCCTACAGTCCCCTCAGACGGCGCCCTGAGCAAAGAGGGTGGGATGCCCACTTCCACATTAGGGCCTCTGGACTCTTCGCCCACCAGCGATGATCATGGGCAGATGACCCCATCTTTGTCTCAGGATGTGACCTCAGAGGTTTCCTCACTGACATTTCCTACACACCGTTCCCGCAGCACAGACAAGGCAAGCCCGGCTTCCCCGTCAAGCCCTGGCGAAATCTACAGCCTCCCCGCGTCTGGGGAGCAGACCGCCACACCTCTCACAGAGGCCATAACCACCTCTACCACCATCTCTGATTTTTCTCTGTTACCTGTTTCATCCGAGCCTTCCCACACTGCAGACCAAGAGAGTTCTGCAGCCGCGTTGAGGCCTGGAGACTTCTGTACCAGCCCCGTTGGTTCTGGACCAACTGATCACCCGGAAATCCACAGACCACAGCCCCATCTCTGATTCCCCTCAGCCCTTGGACTCAGCGGCAACCGCTTATACCAGGGATGGTGGAAGTCCCGAGTCTCCATCAGGTCCCACTGAATCTAGTCACCTCTCCAGGGCCAGGACCACCAGCCTCCTCCAGCACCATGGAGTCCTCACGTGTCTGAGTCACACGAACACACAGTGTCTTCCTATACTCTCGGTTCTCCAAGTCCCTCATGCCAGGATGGATTTCCCACCACCTCCCTGACCACGGGACACAGCGCTACAGCTTTCATGGGTTTGCCCTGTCTCCCCAACTGGGTCTGATTTGTCCCCAACGACCATTTCTTCTGGAACCTCCCATGCCAAGGCTGACGGAAGTGCTGGGCCCCCTTCAAGTCCTGGCCCAGCGTCTACACCGACCTGTCTTGGCACAGACAACCACGGGCCTCTTGGGGGTATCCGGCGCTTATCTGGGCACCCCTTGTTCATCAGATCTACAGTTATGTCAGACGGCACCGTTAGCGGAGGGGATGGAGTTTCTGCTCCCGTGTCAGGGACCGCTGACTCCTGGACTGCCCCGGCCAGTGGCCAACAAACGGCCACGTCCTTCACTGCCAGGTCCACTCAGTGTCATCCTCACCAGGGTTCGCCGCCCAGTCCTCCCACAGCACAGATGGTGTGAGTCCTGCCTCCGCATCGAGCCCTGGTGAGCTCTCTGCCCCCACGGGCTGGTCCCTGGCCAAGCGGACTCAACTCTCGTGGGGGAGACAACTGTCTTCACCACCATGCCAGCATCATCTGAGCCCGCAGTGTCCTCCCCACTTTCGCATGCCACAGGCATTGGGAGCTCTGTGGCTCCATGGAGCCCCGGGGAGGCATCCCCCAGCCCAGCTGTCTCAGGAACAACGGCCGCTGGTGTCACCCAGAAACCCACAGACCACAGCACCGTCTCCGATTCCTCTACACCCGCAGACTCGCCTGCAACCACCGTTACTGAAGCGGATAACAGTTCCATGTCCACATCACGGTCTGTTGAACCTTTTGCCACGTCCGGTGATGACCACACAACCTTTTCTCCAGGATCCACCTCGAACACGGTAATCTCAGCAGCGTCAGCTTCAGCAACAGCTTCTTTCCACCTTCCTGCAGCACAGAGACTAGTCCTGGTTTCCCATCAAGCCCTAGTGACATCTCGCACCCAAGTCTACTCTCGGGACTCGCCACATTGACTCACAGAGGAGTCAATGGTGTATACCGTGTTTCTGACTTGTCCAAACCTCCTGTTTCCCCTGAAACTTCTTTTACCAAATTTGAAAGACGTTCTGCGTCCTCTCCAGGTTCTGGCCACCTTTTTACCGCGACAGGTGCCTCACAACGTACATCCTTAAGTCTAAGCGATGGGGCTACTGTCTAGACCGGCACCCCCGACATGTCCATACCTACAGTGATTTTGGACAAGACTTTCCAAAGAGAGCACAGGTTCTGCTTTTCCTTCAAGTTCAGGTGAAACTTCCCCACTATAGGTGGATAGCAAGAAACACCCACATCCTTCCCTGTGGAATCAACTGTCTCCACAGTCCTCTCAGATTCATCAAATCCAGCAGTCCCCATGATGCCTTGTATACCACTCATAACGCAAGTCCTTCCTCCTCACTGGTCCTGGTGTGTTAACTTCCCCACTCTGGTCTCTGTACGGAGACTGTTGTGAGTATATGGGGAAGGGGTCAGATTTATAGACTGTGGGAAGCCCCCCCCCCCGCTATCTTGTCTTCTCCCGTCTTGAATGAGTATCAGTACCTAGCTGGCCGAGAGGGACCCCCAGCCCATTCCTTTAGTCATTCATTTATCCTTCATCCATTCAACAAGCTTGTACTGAAAGCCAGCCCTGTGGTAGGTGCAGGGAACACAGTGGTCCTGGTCTTCATGAAGCAAAGAGTGGCAGAACACAGCAAAATGGCTGTGTGATAGGGTTAAGAGTTGATGGTAAGAGACACACAGGGTGTCGTGGGAGAGGTTGAATGCAAGCTGGGCGAGGTAGAGGGAAATCTTTCCGGAAGAAATGACAACTAAGCGGAGGCTTATTGCAGGGGCAATAAGCCAGGTGGAGGGAGTTGATGAGGAGCCTAGAGGTGAGAGAGAGGAGGCTGGACTCCAGGGACAGAAAGAACAGCTGGGAAGTCATGCAGGGAGAGGAGGTGGAAAGATGCCCCGTACCAGGTCACTCAATTTTTTTTTTTTTTTAAGATTTTATTTATTTATTTGTCAGATAGGGAGAGACCACAGGAGCGAGCACAGGCAGACAGAGTGGCAGGCAGAGGCAGAGGGAGAAGCAGGCTCACTGCTGAGCAAGGAGCCCGATGTGGGACTCGATCCCAGGCCACTGGGATCATGACCCGAGCCTAAGGCAGCTGCTTAACCAACTGAGCCACCCAGGCGTCCCCAGGTCACTCAATCTTAAACCTCAGTAGTTTGGGCTCACCTGGGAAAGTATCTGATTTGCACTCGAGACAGCTCAGTCTGGCTGCAGGACTGGGAGTGGGCGGACAGGGATGGAGGCTCTAGAGACCTGGACCAGAGGGGTGACAATGCAGAAGCAAAGTAGTCCAGCATGAAAGGTCTTTAGGAAGCAAGACCAACAGATCGTAGGGATTTGATGGGTGTTTGGAGAGAAGGAGGAATGACACCAGATTTCTGGGCCGCTGGGGTGTGGAGTGCCCTTTGCTGAGATGAGGGAGCTTAAGAAGGAGGGGGATGGGAGAGAAGCTGGTAGGTGGGCCCCGGGCCGGCCACACTGAATGGTTGAGGGACGGAGCGACGTGTGGTAGAACGTGTAACAGAAGGTGTCTGCGGCGCAGACACTGGTGCTGGTTTCCCTGGACGGAAGATGCTGGAAGCCCTGGGAGTAGACCAGATGGCTTGGGAATGCTCACAGCACAGGGGCAAACATTTCCCAGGAAAGACTCATGCGAAGCCGCAGCATCTAAGGGACAGGGAGGAGAAGCAGAGCCCCCAAAGGAGAGTGGCAAGAAGTAGAAGCATGGGAGGGGAGCCGGGAGGTGGGAGGGGAGCCGGGAGGGCGTTTTGTCCCAGCAGGGGAAGAGGGAGATCCATCCTGTCCAGGACCCGTGGGGTTCCATGGCTCAGCGTCCTCTCCCCCACCCTCAACCCCTGCCCAGTACCAGCGCTTATTTCCATCTCCATTTTGGCACAAGGTTTTGTTTTTGTCCTTCTGTGTCCTATTCCTGACTTCTCTGTCACAATGGCTGTGACTGGTGGCACACCTTGTTTTAAGATCTCTCAGTGCTCCATTGGCTGTCTAACAAGGAGCTTCTGGGTTGGAATGTTATATTTCTTTCTGTTTTTTTTTGTTTTTTTTGGTTTTATTTATTTGACACACAGAGAGATCACAAGGAGGCAGAGAGGCAGGCAGAGAGAGAGCAGGAAGCAGGCTCCCCGCTGAGCAGAGAGCCTGATGCGGGGCTCGATCCCAGGACCCTAGGATCATGACCTGAGCCGAAGGCAGAGGCTTTAACCCACTGAGCCACCCAGGCGCCCAACTTAAAATATTTCTGATTGTGGCAAAACACCCATAACATTTGCCGTTAACCATCAAATGAATCATTTTAAGTGTACAGTTCGGTGGCATTAAGTACATTCCCACTGTTCTGCAATCACACCACCACAGTCCATCTCCAGAACTTTCTCATCTTCCCAAACCGAAGCGCTGTACCCTTTAAACAATAGCTCTCGAGCCCCCCGCCCCAGCCCACCTCAGGCAACCCCCATTCCACGTTGTGTCTCTATGAGCTGTATATTCGGACTCATGTAAATACTCATACAGTATTTGTCCCTTTGTGACTGGCTTATTTCACTTAGCACAGTGTCCGCAAGTTTCATCCACATCGTAGTACGTGTCAAAATTTTCTTCTTTTGTAAGACGGAATAGCATTGCATTGTACCGTGTGCCACATTTGGTGCATCCATTCATGCATCCATGGACGCTTACTTCATTTGCTTCCGCCTTTCAGCTGTCATGAAGAATCATGAAGGAACGTGGGTGTACAACTATGTCTTCACATCCCTACTTTCTGTCCTTTTGGGTGGATACCAAGAGGTAGAATGGCTGGGTCATAGGGTAATTCTATAATTTGGGGGGGGGGAGCTGCCATACTGTCTTCTTCTTTTTTTTTTTTTTTTAAAGATTATTTATTTATTTATTTGACAGACAGAGATCACAAGCAGGCAGAGAGGCAGAGAGAGAGAGGAGGAAGCAGGCTGTCCGCAGAGCAGAGAGCCCGATGCGGGGCTCGATCCCAGGACCCTGGGATCACGTGGCCTTAACCCACTGAGCCACCCAGGCGCCCCTGCCATACTGTCTTCTGTGGTGGCTCTACCCTTTGCCATTCCCACCCACAGTGCCCGAGGGTTCAGTCTCGCCACATCTTCCCCCAGGAGACTCCCATTTTTACAAATGAACTTCCCCCAGTGGCATTTACTGTGATCCCCGGTATTTTGGAACGTTCAGATCATTTGGCCCTGCAGCTTCCCTCTAGGATGTTAACTGTTGGAGGGAAGAGTTTTGGGTCTGTCCTGCCTCTGGGTCACACAGCTCATTGTTTCTCATCACCCCTCTTGCTTTGTGGGTCCCACTTTCTGGGAGGGTGGGTGACCCAGGGTGACTGAGGCATCACCGGGTCCTCATTCTAGCAGTGGCAGTATTGTGGTGGCACATGACATCGTCATGGGGGCAAACTATACTTCTGATTTCCAGGAAATGTTTGAAAACCTCACTAAAGTCATAAAGGTCAAGATTATGAATGAGACGGGCCCCTGGGTGGCTCAGTGGCTTAAAGCCTCTGCCTTTGGCTCAGGTCATGATCCCAGGGTCCTGGGACCGAGTCCCACATCGGGCTCTCTGCTCAGCAGGGAGTTGGCTTCCTCCTCTCTCACTGCCTACTTGTGATCTCTGTCTGTCAAATAAATAAGTAAAATCTTAAAAAAAAATTATGAATGAGACCAAAAGGCTCTCTGGTGATTCAGAAGCGTGTAGAGGTGGGCCCACCCCTAACCCCTTGATGGTGGGGAAAGGATGGGAGGAGTCCCAGAGGGAGGTCTCAGCCTCTCCCCACCCTGTATCTCCCTCCTTTTCTAGAACTCCAGAAGCCTCCCTGTAGGGATCCGGAAGCCAGGCTGGGGTGCCTTCTCCAGACTGCAGCTGGCGCAGCAGCCGTTCCCAGTCTCGGGCTCAGGTGGTCCCCAGCCTTATAGCCCCTGTCCGAGTTGCTTACAGACCCAGCCGCTTCTAGGGATGGGCCGGGCCCTGGCAGGGCAGAGGCCAGTGTCTGTGTTTCGTGTTTTCCACCATGCTCGGTAGCCTCCTCACCTCTGTGCCATGATGAGGAGGCCACCATCGTGAGCAAGGTGGAGCTGGGCTTTGACCTGCAGGGTAAGCAGCTCTGTAGAGTGCTGGGTGTTGGGGGGCAGAATGTGGGCATCACTTGAGGGCTGGGGGCGCTTCAACCAGCCCGATGCTTGCTGCCCACCCTACTCCCCCAACCCAGAGCAGTGCTCGCAGAAGGCTGCGAAGGACTATGCCCAGTTCTACTATGTGGACGAACTGGACGGGAAGCTGGCCTGTGTCCCCAGGTGCACTGCAGGGACAGAGTTGCGACTGAACTGTCATGAGGGTGAATGCCAGCTGCAACCGCGTGGCCCCCGCTGCCTGTGAGTGTCCAGCCCCTCTGAGGCCCCCACCCTCTCCGGTGGTAGGATTGCACTCTCCGCCACAGTCGTGGAGCGGGGGTGAGGAGGGAGGAGGCAGAGGGGATCAGGCGGAGTTCGTGAGCTGCTTCCTCCCTCACCTTCCCTCTTTCTTCCACCTGGGTGCCCCTTCACCCCCTCGCCCCCACCAGAGGGAGGAGGATGTGCAGCTTATGGATGTGGGCATCCTAGGACTGAGTGAGCCCCATCCCGAGACAGTTCTAGTTATCAGTTTCCAAATCTATACCTACGGATCTCTGTCTGTTTCCTTTTCCCCTCGATACCCTAGCACGGTGCCATCCTCACCTCTAGCTATAGATGGGGCAGTAAGTTCAGGAGGTGCTGCCAGCCAGAGGTTAGATGGGTGGACATCAGTGTCTGGGACAAGGCATCCGACACTGACTCTGAAGCCTGCTCTGTAGTAGGTGGTGTCCCACCCCTCGCTGCCCCTTAAGTGCTGGGGAGCCTCCCTGCCTGGGTCCCTCCTAACAGGTGCCTGCCCTGGAAGTGAGAGCCAGTTTCCTGTGCCTTGGCATTCAGTTTTTTCTTTTGGGAGACTTCTGGGTATAAGGGATACTAGTGGACTGGCTTGATCTCGCGTGTGTCCCCCAGATGCCTGGCCTCAGATGCACACTGGTACTGGGGGAGAGACTTGTGCCTTGAGTACCAGCAAGAGCCTGGTGTCCAGGAGTGGGGGGGCTGTGGGAGCACCGCTGGTGGTCACGGTGGCGATCCTCACCGTCTTCCTCTGCTGATCCCAGAGAAGACTGCACAGGTGAGCTTCTGGGGCCGGGCCCAGGGATGGGGGACCACAGTTGGAACCTCCCAAGGCTCTGTCCCTTTCAGCTCAGTGTTCCGGGGCCTGATGGCCACCCAGCCCCTCTCAGCTCTGGGAAACGGCAAAAGGCAGCCTGCTGATCTGATCTGGTCTGTTCCGCAGAGAAATGCCTTCAAAACCTGGGGGCCTGAGATTGGATTCTTTAACAGCAGTACCTGGTGTTAACCCTTTGGCTGCCACAGTGCCCCATTGTTGCACCAGGACACTGGGGATGAGCTGTCCCGGTCGCTGTCCAGCTGTAAAGTGGGGGGAAATCAATGGACACAGCCCCACTGACTGTCAGAGGGAGTGACTCTGGCCGAGGCTGTCTCATAGATAAGGGAATGGAGGCCCACTGAGGGAAGGGCAGGCAGGTCCTGGTGATGTTCTTTTGTTTTCTGCTGCTGCCCTGGGGACAGGCCCCTCCCTGACCTAGGGCTTGGCTGCGACAGCCCTTTCTAGAAGCCAAGGGTCAGGGCCCTCCAGGCTCCCTGCTTCCAGTGGTTCCCGGCATTTCTGTGGGCAGGTAAGAATATAATTTGTCTCCAGAGTGGCATGGAGAAGATGTTCCTGGCAGCTTCCAGAACACAGGCATCTGGGAAGGTGCTTCTCACCAGGGGCAAGCTCGTGGGTGGAGAAAGGCCAAGAAGATGCTACGGCCAGCCCCAGCGTGGCTGTGGGCCGCCAGGCTCTGCCAGCCCCTCCGCAGCCTCCGGACCCCAAGCCCCCATGCAGCCCCTGCCAAGCCTCACCTTTCCTCTGTATCACTCCTGCCTGTGTGTGGCCCACGCTCAGTTTCCCTCCTCCGTGCCAGCCTGTACCACTTTCTGGAAGGTTCCCCTTGCTGGGGGCTCTGTGTGTCCCAATCCTGCTCTAAGATCTGGTCTGTTGGCCTCATCTCCTCTCGGTCTGTTGCTGTAGGGAGTGTGTGCTGGTGACCCCAGAGCAGCACCTTTCTCCTGTTCACCTTTCCCCAGGTCGCCAGGGCACCTGCCTGTGGCCATGACTTCTGACCCCGAGGCACGTCAGGGGGCTGCTGTTCCCTCCTGTCCTCTTGTCACACTGGGCCAGCCCCCAGGTGCGCTGCAGAGTCCCCTCACAGGAAATGCAATGGTGGGAGGGTGGAGATACCCCCGGGACAATATGCGACTGCTCTTCAAACCTGTCCCTTCTTGGGAAAAGGCCCCTCTCTGTCTCTCCAGCCTCCCCCAGCCTCACTCAGCCCCGCCCCTCTCTCTACAGGTGAGAATCTGAAGCGGGACCCATTCAGCCTCGAAAACATCTATAGCCACTTCCAGCCCTCCCTGGAGAACGCTGGTCCTACCACAGAGGTGACTTGCGGGCCGGTCCCCAGCTAGGAGCTGTGCCGTTCCTCCTGCCCTTGCCACCTGCCACCCTGGGGCTGCCTGCGGAGGGTGGGCACCCTTGGTCTAGGGACAGGTAACTTCGCTGGATGTGGTCGTTGCTGAAGGGCCCGTTGGCCTCACCTCCTCTCTCCCACCCCCAGTTCCACATCCAGAGGCCCAGGGTGGTGACAGCCGCGCAGTGAGTGAGCCAGGGGCTCCCGCCCATCATCCAGATTTGGACAACAAGACAGCGGCAGACAGAGCCCACACAGGGCTACTCGCCCACCTCCCCCACTGGTCAAAAGGAAGCAGGCATCAGGGCCCAAGGTGGTCCTGCTCAGAGCTGGTGGGCTTGGCCTGGCCCCTGCTGTGAGCCCCCCTCTCCTCCCTTGCCCTCCATCCAGGAGTCCCAGGGCTGCCCAGACACCCCAGCTTCTTTGTTTTCTCCAATGATTCTTCACTCCCAATAAAAGAGCAAAGCTTAAAGTAGAGAGCAGTGAGTGGTTTCCTTCTCTCCCCTGCAGGGGCCTGCCTCCCCACTTGGGGCTCCAGGGGGCCCTTCTTGGGGAGCGTACTCCTTCCAGGATTAGAGGCCAGATCTGCACAGGGGACACTCACCACTCTCAGGCCCTTCCTATGACCACATGTTGAGCAGGGAGCATGGTCCCCCTCTTCTGCTCCAGGCCAGGGCAGGATCAGGCCCACCTCTGCCCGAGGTCACTGTGGCAGAAGAGCCTGGGATCAGCCCTTGGGGGCCTCAGCCCCTGGGAGTGAGGCATGGCGGCCCACAGAAGGCGAAGGAGTGAGCCCTTGGCTTTGCTGACCTTGGGTGGGGGCAAGGTCGCTCCCGAAGGCCATGGAAACTTGTGCTCACCTGTGAACTCAGAGATAGATCTCTGGACCCACAGATCTGAGGATGCAGCCATCCCAGAGCTGGGCACTGGCCCAGGTGTGGCCATGATTTGCTTCCTGGTGGCGTACACACAGGGCCAGTAAAGAGAGCTTGAGAAGAAGGGAGGAGGAGTGTCCTTACTGGGGTTGAACAACAGGTGCCCTTCTCCTCTGCGGTTCAGGCCCAGCATCTTCTCTCCCACCCCCTGCCTCCCTCCACAGGTCTCCGTCCTCCCAGGCTGCTTCCGGAACCTGCCCCTCTGTAGGATGAAAAATCTGACGGCTGATATTCTCGTGTGCTGCCCGGAGAGCGAAGGGCTCCCCGCCCTCTGCCCTTTGGCCTGAAATAAAATCCATGGCCCCCCCCACTCGTCATGGGAGAAACTCATACACTGACTCAGGTGGGCTGGCCCCGGTTCTCCAGTGCTCAGGGATCAAAGGGCTCTGGGGCCCATTTATTACCCATTTATTACCTTGGCTGACAGTCATTTTGCCCGTTCTCCCAAGGGTGGATCGCAGGTGCGCTGCCCTCCAAGCTCCGATGTCAAGACCCGCAGCCTTAACGCTCTGCCTGCTGCTTCTTGTCCTCCACCTCCTGTCATACCAAGCTGCTACCGGCCATGGTGAGTGAACCCCGGCCTCGCCTCCTTTCCTGGATCTGCCCAGGCCTGAAGGAGGGCTGCTTCCTGGGGGGCACAGGTGGGGGTACCCTCTGCCTGGAGCTCAGCCTCATGCCCATTGCCCTCTCCTTTCCTCCCCAACTACGTTTGGGAGAAGAGTTGAGACTTTGGGGTGCCTCCAAGTTAGTCTCTCTGAACCTCCTTCCTCTCTAAAAAGAGGATAAGAGCTCGGACTTGCCAAGGCCCCTGGCATATGGCAGAGGCTTGGCCAATGTTAGGATCTGTCCTAACCCTGTGGATTTGCCCCTCCAACCCACCAAATGTCCAGGTCTTCTTGTCATGACGGGGACAAATGCCTGAAGTCTCTGCTCTCACATCCTGGCCATTTCTGCATCACCCCACCCCACCTTGTGCCCCGAGGATGTCCCAGGGCTGTCAGGCCTCCCAGAACCAGGCAGGGGGCCACTGCTATAGCCAGATGGGCACAAGATGGGGTTTCGGGAGCCCCAGATTCCAATCCTGCATTGAAACAGCTGTGCACCAGAGGATAGCTCCATTCATCTCTGGCCTCAGTATCTTCCCCTAAAGGATACGGGTTGGGTGCCGTACGGGTTCCAAGGCCATGGGGACGGGCCCCAGGTTGGCACAGGTTGATGGGGGGTCCTGATCAGACCCTGTACCAGTTCCCTCTGCCGCTCGCCTGCCCTCAGAGAGAGAGGGAGGGAAAAAGGCAGGAGCCAAACTGCCAGCCTCAGGCTCTCCTTCCCTTGAGATGTCCTCCTGGGATGGCCTGGGTGGGGTGAGAAGGGGACTTGGAGGCAAAAGTGGGGAGGCTGATAGTGCGCCGATAGATGGCATTCAGACTGCCATAGCCTGGGCTCTGTCCTGCGTGAGCACCCTACACCAGCAATGGGGGATTCTGGTCCCCCGGCCCCAGGCCTTGGGCAGCTCTTCTCCGAAGAGAGAAAGAGGTGGGAGCGGAGGAGAAAGAATCTGGGAGTGCGGTCCTGGAGACTGAGGCCTCTTTGGACCACCCCCCCCCCCAGGAGCAAGGCCTTCTCTGGGGACCAGCCTGAGCGTGATGGGCCAAAGGAGGAGGGTGAGACGGGGCAGAGGGTGACAGTCTGGGGCAGGGTAGGGCAGTGCTTGGCTTGGTCTAAAGGGCGGGTTCACTGACCCGAACCCTGCCATCACTTGGCACAGACTCCCAGTGTGACAGCACCCAGAGCCGTCACCTTATTAGTTACAGGAAGACACCCTCAGAAGGATGGACACCTACCATTTACACTGACCTGGCGGACCTGGAGGGGACAATGCTAAGTGAAATGAGTCAATCAGAGAAAGACGAGATTACGTGATCTCGCTCGTACGTGGAACAGAAGAAATAGCGCAGAGGATCATGGGGAAGGGAGGGAAAACCGGATGGGATGTGATCAGAGAGGGAGACAGACCGGGACAGCCTCTTGACTCTGGGAAACACACTGAGGGCTGCTGGAGGGGGGCGGTGACTGGGCGATGGGCATTGAGGAGGGCCCGTGGCATCATGAGCACTGGGTGTTCCATGTAACTAACGAATCACTGAACACTACATCAAAAACTAATGATGTGCTGTATGTTGGCTAATTGAATTAAAAAAAAAAAAAAGGGACACCGTCTTCCTAGGCACTGTCTATGCTGTCCAGATTCTTAGTGACTTATCTCTAACAAAGCCAGTTGAGGCACCGTGATGTGCCTTAGTTGGGGAAGATGTTTCTAGCTCCCTCTTCCTCCACCCCTGCCCACCCCTTTCTGCTCTGTTCTGCCTTTCTGGCCCGCCTCTCCCCTCCCTCTTCCTCTCTTTGCCTTCCCCTTTCCCTCCTCTTCCCTGCCCCCAGCCTCTCCCACATGCTGCACACTGTGGTACATTGCATCTCTAGCCTCAGTCTCCCCCTCAGTGAAACGGAGCCTTGCAGACTCTCTGCTCCTGCTCTCTGGGATCCTGGGGTCCCCATTCTGCATCTGGCATCAGCTGGTCTGTAGAGCTCTGGCCAGCTTTGAGCAGCACCTGACTCTCCCATGTGCCCTCTCTGGGGACCCAGAGCCATATCCCTTCTCAGGCTGCTGGGCTGGGGATGACTGAGTGGGGTGTGGACCGCAAGGAAGAGCCTCGTGGCCTTCAGCTGGCTCTTCCTGGCAGGCACACCCTCTCATGGCCACCTGGTCCCCCCTTCCAGCACGCCCTGGTTATAGTGCTTATCAGCAAAACAATATCCTGCACCCAGCTCGGCCCTGTCCAGCTGTGGCAAGTGCCTCTCCCCTCCCACAGCCGGCACAAATGTGTCCAGTGCTGGGTGCTCAGGCCTCTCCCCATGCCCTCTCCCCCCACTGCCCTTTCCGAGTGCCTTTACCCACCCACGTCTTCAGCACCGTCCCACTGTCAGCCTCCAGAGCGAGTCTAAGGAACGTCTGCTCTAGAGGCTACTTTCCCCCTCCCCTCCATCAACACAGTCCACCTCCTCCGAGGAGCCTTCCTGGGTGTTCACCACGGACTTTGCTCCCCTTGAACCCAAGGCTGCAGCCATAGGTGACCAGAAGGAGTCTCGCTCCCCGGACCACCACAACAAATTAGCACGACCTGAGTGGCTTAAACAACAGGGAAAATCCTGACTCACGGGTCTGGAGGTCAGAAGTCCAAAACCAAGATGTCAGCAGGACCGTGCCCCCTCTGAAGGTGGTGGGGAAGGAAGGATCTGTCCAGGCCTCTCCTCTGGCATCTGGTCGCTGCTGGCAAGCTTGGCATTCCTTGGCTCGCAAGCACGTCGTCTCTGCCTTCATCCTTCCCCGGGGATCTCCCTGTGCTCATGTCCCTGTGTTCAAAATACAGACATGGATCCTTCTTAGAAGGATACCTCTCCTTTTGGATGGGGGCCCACTCTATTCTGGGGTGACCTCATCTTACGTAATTACATCGGCAACGATCCTAATTCCAGATGTAACGTTCTGTGGTCCAAGGGGTTAGGACTTCACCATACTAATCTGGGGAGGGGGCCGCAGCGGGGGGTTAAAGCACAGAAGTAACCTCACACGTGTGTTATGAAGCTCTAGCTTCAGCGTGTAGGAGTGCTTGGCGTGGAGGGCCAGCTGGGAAGTGGGGAGACGGGGCAGGAGGCCAGGTGAGAGTCCACGGCAGCGCTGATCTGGTGACTTCAGGAGCCTCGGAAGGAAGCGGACACATCTGGGATATGCTCTGCAGGGAACACCAGCAGGCCTGGGAGATGCTGCAGAGATGGGAGGTGAAGGAGGGGAAAGAAGCAGTGCCCTTCAAGGGACTGGGCTTCAACAGTCCATAGAAGGCTGCTTGCTCCAAGAGATCTAGCAGAGAACTCAGCAGTTCTATTTTGAATGAGTCTGGGATGTCTACTTAATGTCACCTGAGTATGTCCGGTCAACACGGGACATACTTGCTGTTGGGTGGGGAGGACAGAGCAAGAGATGCACAGGGTGTGTAGGGCTGTATTTCCTAGGACTGAAGTAAGATCTGCCTGAGTTCTCTGCCCCATCCCCTGAGAACCGCCATATTTTGAACACAGATTTTTCTAGTTTGGCTGGTAGGAACAGCACTGTTCCCATCCCTACTCGAGAGCCTGGTCAGCTTCCTTCTGATCTTTTCCAGTGGCACTTCCTGGATCTTGGGTAGTTGTTTCCTAAGCACGCTCTGGCCCGTAGAGCGCGTGGCAGATATCCAGGGCCCCCTCTGTGCAAGTCTGCCTCCCCAGTCTGTCCTGTGAACTCCAGCTGCTTTGGTCTCTCAAGACACTGATGTGCATCTCCTCAGCCCAGGAGATCGGCTGGGTCCCAGCTGGTACTCCCTCCGGGCCCTCTGCCTGGAAGCCCTCTGCCATCAGCAAGCCTGGGCCATCACAGGGCTCCCCTTGTTGGTTTCCTCGCATGCCTCTCCGGAACCACTGTCCTCTGTGGCCTGACATCCTTGTTACTGACAGTCATCATTTCGTATCTCTTGTATGCTGATGTGGTTATCTGGGGGCTGGGTGCGGTTTCAGGTAAGAGGGTGAATTCCAACCCTTGACACTCCTTCTTGGCCAGAAGCAGAAGTATAACACTTTGATAACGACCTTTGATTAGTGTGTAATCATTTCACATACTTCCCCGATTAAATCACTTTCACCCTTTCAACTGACACTTATAAAATGAATGCATCACTTTTCCCATTGAAAGTCTTTGATGGTTTGGTTAATAACAAAATCTTTCCAAGTACTCAAGAAACTCCATAAATCTAGTACATTAAATACAGATTTTTAAAACTCCTCCCAAACCTTCACGTCTAATGCATTGTAATTATCTGTGTGGTAGATATTAGCTTCTCTTAAAGGTTTTCATATTGTTTACAGTCTTAGCGAGATTTTAATGTGAAATGACAACTCTAAATCACTCACTCAATTATGTTACAAATTGGAACTATAGGGTTTCAATTCCAATTACCTTAGGGCCAAAGTCTCTTGGAAATTACAAATATCTTAAATCCCAAGTGTGAAAAAAATATTTAATACAAAAGGTTTACATTTTTTAAAGATACTTAGAATAAGTATATCCGTTCCTAATGCCTAAATGAGGCTCTTTCCCATATTATTAGGATATTTTGTATCTGCTATAACAGATGTGCCCCAAATGTGTAATTGCACAACCACAAAAGCTTTTTTCTTGCTCATGTAATAATATAAGGCAGATGTTCGTGGTTGGGAGGTAACTTTCCTTCATGTGGTGACTCAGGGACCTAGTATTCTTCTTCCTGAGGTTTCCTTTTCTCTTGGGCCTTGTTGCCACCCGCCTCGAGCTGGAAGAACAATGAGGGCCACGAGGAGAAGTTTCTGGGCTGGCCTGGAAGTGGTATGCTCAGTTGTGCTCCTGTTGTGTCATGTGACTGGAAGGGCTCAGTCACATGTGAACACTTAATTTCTTGAAGTCTGACTCCCGAGTTGGGCAGAAACTCCATTTCCTACTGCTCTACAACATGATGTTGTCCCATCATCTCAAAATATTCAGGAGCTCATCCCCCCAACCCCTGCCTTCTTGCCTGACCTCTAGATCTTGAAACAAGCAAGATGGCCCTTTCCAGAAGAGACGGGGCTAGGCTGGGGATGGGAATCACAGAGGTTTGGAGGGAAGGAAGGATCCCCAAAGGGAAGGAAAGTTATAGCTCCGGGAGAATAACTTCCATTTCTGACTTTCAGGCCTCCAAGGAGACAGGGCTGTATGGGATGGAGGAGGGTGTGAGTCACAAGAAAACTCCCGGGATCCTCGATGCAAGCAGATAAAAGACATCAATGATAGAGGTGAGGCACAGCAGGTCTGGAGGTTGGGGAGGGAGCACCTTCCTGAAAAAGGACTTGAACATGCCTCACAGGCCCACAAACCTCTAACTTTACAGTCCACAGGTCTAATAACCAATCCGGTAGAACCAATGAGACGACTCTCATATCAATGACAACCGGGACAATTCGAACTGCCAACATGACCAAGAAACAGCATAACACAACATCCATTAACACTAAAACCGATACTTCCAGTAGCACCACGGGACAGTCTACCACAGAATCCAAAACCTCTCCAACTCCCACTGCCAGTAGCACCACGGGACAGTCTACCACGGAATCCACAACCTCTCCGACTGCCACTGCCAGTAGCACCACGG
>ML109075.1:0-53029 GCA_003697995.1 Taxidea taxus jeffersonii
AGAGGGGTTGGGAGAGGGTGGTGGGGTTACATTTTATGTTTAAATAAAGCTTAAATTAAAAAAAAAAAGAAAAAAGGGAGCAGCAGCTTATCTTTCTTTCTTTTTTTTCTTAAGGTTTTGTTTCATTTTTAAAAATGTTTTGAGAGCATGTGTGCTCACACATGCACATGAATCGGCGGGGGAGGGGGACGGCAGAAGGAGAGGGAGAGAGTGAATCTTTTTTTTTTTATAGATTTTATTTATTTATTTATTAGAGAGAGAGAGAGAGAGAGAGAGAGAGAGAGAGAGAGCACAGGCAGACATAGAGGCAGGCAGAGGCAGAGGGAGAAGCAGGCTCCCTGCCAAGCAAGGAGCCCGATGTGGGACTCGATCCCAGGACGCTGGGATCATGACCTGAGCCGAAGGCAGCTGCTTAACCAACTGAGCCACCCAGGCGTCCCGGAGAGAGTGAATCTTAAGCGGGCTCCACACCAGCCCAGCACAGATCCTGATGTGGGGCTCCATCTCATGACCCTGAATCATGACTTGAGCCAAAATCAAGAGTCCACACCACACTTAACCAACTGAGTCACCTAGGCGCCTCCTCTTCTGTCCTTATCATGGGACTCCCACTCACTTTTTTAGATACTCCATGTTTACCCAAAGGATTTGCCTCACCCAGGATCTATCCCCCTCCCCTTGGCAGTACTTTTTCTGGTGCTAAAGAACTCCATCTATGAGAATGCCCTGGGGCCTCCAGAAGGCAGTTCAAGGCTTTTGACCTTCCAGTCCCACAGAGGTTGAACTCTTCCAGAAGTCCCCATCTGCATATTTTGTAGGCATACCTCTTCACCCTTCACATTTTTCAGTGAGCTGCTGTTAAATCCAGTGGGAAGACATGTGGCTATGTGTTCTCTCTCTTGGTTTTTCCCTCCCTCCTTCTCTTTCTCCAAGGAGACTGAACCTTTTTTCTTAACGATTTCTATTTATTTATTTGAGAGAGAATGAGAGAGAGGAAAGCATGCATGAGTGGAGGAAGGGGCAGAGGGAGAGGGAAAAGCAGATTTGCCCCTGAGCAGGGAGTCTGATGTGGGGCTCAGGCCCAAGACCCAGAGATCACCACCTGAGCAGAAGTCAGCCGCTTAATGACTAAGTCACCCAGGCACCCTGAGAGAACTTATTTTTTGAATTACTCTTGGATGAGGTGAGGGGCCTTGTGCTCCCAACAGCTATTCACAAGGGAGCCCTGATAACATACCACATTTCACTTTGCTCACTGATCTCACTCCTACATCAAGGACTTCCAGGTGGGGTAGGGGGGAGGAATTTAACCACCTTTAAATGATGAGGTGAGATGGCATAGAGGTTTAAGCATGCTTCCACATGTCAAGAGTGTCTCACAGGACCTGGCAACCAAGATGGCGGCTTCTTCCGCCATCGGTTCACAATTTCTCTGGGTCATATGCAGGACTCTTCTGAGAGGTGTTTGAGGAAGAATGAGCTTAGGGAAGCATTCCATTGGTGCCTCCCTACTTCTTAACTCTAAGCTTCCCCATAACTTAGATGCTTCTATTGTAACCCTACTTCCACTGCCTAGATTGAGCCCATAAAGAGAGAAAGCAAGGACAAATACCTCTGATGTTCAATTAACATTTTTTCTTTCTTTCCTATTCTCATAGGGACTGGAAGGAGTGGTCTTTGTTTTTTGTCTTCCTCTATAGAAAGGACTTCCCCAACATCATAGTCTCCTTCCTGAAGGTCATTAAACTTCCTGGCTCGGGCTTAACAGTGGAAGGGCATCCTCACATTATGGGAAAATATTCTGTGATTTGAGCTGCCCTGCTATGGTTGGGAGTCCAAGATGACTAGAAACTTGAGATCACAGAAAATAAAAATACTCTGGTTTGATAACCCCAAAATATTATATCCATTATACATGACACAATGTTCTGGATTCATCTAGAAGAAATTCTGTTCCTATAATTAATCATTCTAAAAATAATAGATAATATCTATTGACCACTTATGATGTACTAGGCATTTTTTTAAGATATATATTTAGTCCACATATAATCCTATGATGGAGGTACTATTATTACTCCCATTTAATACACAAGGAACTAAGGCCTGGGTAAGGGGTAAGGTATCTTCCAAATGCACATGTTTAGGCAGGAATTACTGTTTGATCCTGTCTGATTGTGCATCCTGGCCTCTTTCAGGCCCTCCCCATCCCCTGGCCTCTTTCTTCATCCCGCTCTTAAGCCTACTGCCCAAGTCTGTCCTCCCTTTAAACACTCTGCATTCTTTGTGCCAACCAAACAATTCATCATCCATGTGTAGCCCATCTCATTTTCCCTCTTCTACATTGTTGTTCATCCTGGCCCCTTTGCCTGGGATGCCCTCTCCCCACCATTCACTATGGTCCAGGGCTCTGCCTAACTATCTCGCCACCCCAAAACTTCTCTGATCCCCATGACTAGAAGGAAACTGTCTTCTGAATTCCTTTCATTTTTCTGTTTACCATGTCTCTATTTCAACACAGAATTAGCCACATATTATTTCTTTCCTTTTTTTTTAAAGATTTTATTTATTTATTTGGAGGAGAGAGAGAGAGAGAACGAGAGAGATAAAGAGAGAGAGCATGAGCAGGGGGAGGTGCAGAAGGAGAGGGAGAAGCAGGTTCCTTGCTGAGCAGGGAACTTGATGTGGGGCTCGATCCCAGGACCCTGGAATCAGGACCTAAGCTGAAGGCAGATGCTTATTGACTGAGTCACCTAAGCGTCCCCTAGCCATATGTTATTTCAAGAGTCACCTCAGGATTTTTGCATCTTCATCACTGCTGTTCCTCTCTAGCAGCCAGCACAGACACTGGATGAGTGGGTGGAAGACCCTTGTTTGCCCACAGCAGACCATCCCTAAAGCAGAGTTCAGCCAAAGGACAGTGTTGGATCCAGAGCTGGGATTAACATGATTAAACAAGATTAAACAAGATTCTGGGAATGACCTCTTTCATATCAGCCTGTGACTCAGCTGTGGAAATTTAGTATAAGAGTCAGTAAAAGGGGAAAAAAAAGGAAGAGTCAGTAAAAGTATGCAAGGACCTTGTGTCTACGTGGCCTTCTGTTCCATAGGCTTACCTTGGACTAGGCAAACCTCCTGCCTATTGCTCTGTCCAGTGATTATTTATTCTTTTTTAAGTTCCAGTGAATCCCTTGCCTGTCCCCAGTTTTCTATCTGAAGAAAGTGCCAAACACATTTTTTTTTTCCTCATACCAGTTTCTCTCAGAGAGACACTGTTTCTCTCTCAGAGAGAAACTCAGAGAAACTGTCCCATATTTGGAGCTCTTCGAACATCTATACAGGAGTAGGTGGTACAAGCAGGTCCACAAGGTCACGTGTGCCTGGTTGGCGTACCTCAGGAGGGAGGCCGACCTGGTGACCAGAAGGCATTTGGTTCTTAGGAAGCGTGAAGAATGACTACTACTCAGGGTCGGCTGGTAGGGATTTGCGTGAAGATTGCATGCTGTCTTGGGTGGCCCTAGACTTGCTTTGTCTTTAGATATGAACCCCTTCTCCCACTATATAGGTCAGGGTCACTTTTCCCTTGTGCTCTAGCATCATTTCCAAATAGCTCCATGTACCTTCAAATCAATGTGTTCTGACCTCCCTCTCTCATGGGGAAAAGAAACACAGGAGCCTTAGAGGGACCCTGGTGTAATTCTCTTTGGTTTCTCTGGAATCTTGGAGTCTGAATTACAAAGTCACATGGATGGGATGTATTCTTTACTTGCTAGAGGGAGGGAAAGTATCTTTTGAGCAATTTAAGATTCTCCCAGGAGGTCAGGAACCAGTTTCAATGGCCCTTTAAGCATACTTAGAGAAGGTCATCTCTTTTGGGCTGTGGAATACAGTGACTGAATGCAGTTCACTGGACCAGAGTTAGATCTTGGGGCAATGTTTTGGCTTCACTGAGTGTCCGCTGTCTGTCCTTAAGCAAGTCTTTTCTTCATTTGGAATTTAGATCTCCTCACCCAAGTAAGGAGCAAGTTGAATCATATGCCCTTAAAAGGCCATTTCCTGCTTTGGGATGTTTGTGTGTGCGTGCGAGCACACACGCGCGCGCGTGTTCATGCACGCGCAAGCACTGAGAATCAACCTATTTGGCTATTGGATGCTGAAAGAAAAACCTCTAATAGTATCATCACAAAGCCATCTTTTCTCTTATTCCAGCCAAAGAAATGGACCTGGTTTGCCAAATAAGATTATATTTTCTTTTTTTTTTAAGATTTTTAAAAATTTATTTATTTGACAGACAGAGAGCACAAGTAGGCAGAGAGGCAGGCAGAGAGGTAGAGGGAGAAGCAGGCTCCCCGCTGAGCAAGGAGCCTGATGCGGGACTCGATCCCAGGACCCCGGGATCATGACCTGAGCCGAAGGCAGCCGCTTAACCGAGCCACCCAGGCGTCCCGAGATTATATTTTCAATATATGATAAGATGTATAAATGTTGACACAGCCGAGCTCATTGAAAAGTATCTTAAACTTATCATCAATTAGTCTTGAGAAGAGTAAACACAAATGCAATTTTTAAAAAAATTTATTTATTTATTTGACAGAGGGAGAGATCACAAGGCAGAGAGGCAGGGGTGGGGGGGAAGCAGTATCCTGCTGAGCAGAGAACCCGATGTGGGGCTCAATCCCAGGACCTGAGCTGAAGGAGAGGCTTAACCCACTGAGCCACCCAGGCACCCCAACACAAATGCAATTAATTTATTATTTATTACTTTAACACCAGTTAGACGAATGGAAAGTCTTCATGCAAACGGCAGTATTCATTACACAAACAACGATTTGGAAACGAAGGGGTAACACAGGCAGGGAATAATTTTTGCATGCGGGTAACCAAGGGGAGGATGGATGCTGGCACGAACTGCCACTGTTCTAAATACACCTTCAACAAGTTTCTTCTCTGTTTCAAGACTGAACTGTTTAGTTTTATATCTAAATATACTATATCTAAATATACTAACATATATAAAAGATCAGTGGGGAAACATCTGAACACTGTGGTTAAGATTCCATATGTTAATTATTTAATTGGATAACAACATAACACTGATTCACTGGAAAATCACAATACACACTGATATTTACAAAAGCTGTTTCAGTTAAATTTAAATTAAAGGGGGATGGTACGTATTAGGATAAAAAGGAAAAAAAAAAGGTCTGAATACTTTTGTCAGACACAATTGGTGCCCGGTTCTACTTTTAAAGAATCTTTTCATCAGGAGAAGAGTCAGGATGGGGGTAATAAATAAAAGCACAGCAATAGTTGTAAAAAAGCAGATAACCCCCAATACTTACTTGCTTGGCTGTAAAATGCATTATGTAATTTTTTAAAGTTTATTTTATTTTATTTATTTGACAGAGAGAGAGAGAGAGAGATCACAAGTAGGCAGAGAGGCAGGCAGAGGGGGAGGGGGGAAGCAGGCTCCCTGCTGAGCAGAAAGCCTGATGCGGGGCTCTATCTCAGGACCCTGAGATTATGACCTGAGCCGAAGGCAGAGGCTTAGCCCACTGAGCCACCCAGGCGCCCCAACATTACATAATTTTTGTAAACACAGAATTTACAAACCATTTGGCTTAAGCTAATATGAAAGTGAGTTTACTTTTTTGGAGGTACAGTGATTTGGGCTGAAGGTGAGTGTGCTGGGTGGTGATGGAAGAAAACATTCCTTGAAGCTTCACTCTTAGGTAGACAAACCAGCGATTAATTAAAAAACAAACAACCCAATGACCCTTTCTCTAGAGAAAAGTAGGAGTTATCCCATTGTGGATGGGTCAGTCCCAAACCAGGTACCATTTGTAGTCTCTGCTTCAAAAGTACCAAGGAAGAACTGAAGACACATATACACAATCACCACACATGTATAATAATATAAATGTTACACAGCCCTGGGCCGTGCTGCTTGACAACATGCAGGGAATATTGTCAACACTTCTGAGGAGGCTAAGGGGGCGGTTGTCACTGAAATTCTGAGGTTAAATTTTCCTCATTTTAACCCAGGACGGGGGTTCTGGTTTTTGTTTGTTTGGTTTTTTTTTTGGCCCCAGAGGATAGGCTGCACTATGAAGAGTTCAGGGGTCTCTGGTCCAAAAAACAGGAATGCAAAAGTGGGAGTGTTTCTTCACAGTAAGTTATAGTGGATGGGGTTTCCCTAATCCAAACTGTTCAATATCACTTATTCATTTTTATCACCGGTAGAGTTAAAAAGCACTTTCAGCAACTGTGGCCTCCGAGGGTTCTCCCAAGAGTCCTGTAAGGTAGACAGTACAGGTGCTCCCATCATCCTTGTTTCACAGAACCAAAACCAAGAAGCAGAGAGAGTAAGCAGCCAAGTCACATGAGGCTTGAATCCAGGCCTTTCCTTTCCAAGTGGAGCTCATTTCCTTTGTTCTCAAAAGAGATTTGTCCTAGAAAGTGATCCAGACCTTAGCCACATGGATTATGTCCATTGCCAGGGGCAAGCTCTACCCCTTTCTCTGTCCCTTTCCTCCCTGACCTTACAACCTCCCTAAATCCTTTACGATAAGGTGTCAGGGACTGGATGTGTTCCTCATTTCAGGACTGCCTGTGTTCACCCAAAATAATGATGAGCTTCCAAGCATCCGTGGAAAAGAGACTTTTCTGGTCCTTTCCTTTTAAATTGCACCATTGTAGATAACCAATGGCCTGGTTATGAGAAAACTGTTTTCCTCGCAGCCAGAATCTTAGAGAGTATCTTTAGGGAGGTAGTGGGAGCTGGGTGGGAAAGTTCAATGGGATGGCATGAACCCTTATCATGAGGCTATAAACTGCACACTCTGACGAACTTACCCTTACCTTTCCCATCATGTCTAAGTGGCTTATTCTACAGGCTTTGACGTTGCTGCCCTGATGAGCTACAGAATGTGGGTAGGGTGATGGAGTGTGAGTGCAGCTAACCATCTGAGGTCCCTGACTGGTGATTCCAATAGCTTCTGCCTTTTTGTCTTGTTATTTAATTTTTGCCCACAGTAGGTAACAGGTAAATGTCAGCTCCCGGCAGTCTTGTCTGATCTCCTTGGTGCGGCCAGCACACAGTAGGTGTTCAGTTCACCTCAGCCACGGTTACCCGCCTCGAGTCCCACCACCCGTCAGGACTGAGCGGCCTCCAGCCTCTTGAGGGCCGTGAGGTGTGGTACACAGTCGTCATCAACTTGGCTCCCAGGGGATGACGCGTGGAGTTCTGGCTGTCCGGCCTTCAGCCCGCGGGCTACTTCAGCCTGATACAGTCTACCTCTTCGGTGGCCGGCACGCCGCTGGTTTTGAGGTCCAGGTCGGCGCTGGACTTGCTCCCGTGGTGTGAGGGCCGCCAGTGCAGCAGCATCATCTTCTTGAAGTACTTCATGGTGTTGTTCTTGACCGTCACGAAGCACACGGTGTTGATCATGCTGTTACTCATGGCGATGCACTCGACCACGTAGAAGGCCGTGAGGTAGTGCTTCTCCTTGACGAACACGGCAGGGAAGAAGTCGCGCACAATGGTGAAGCCGTAGAAGGGCGCCCAGCACAGCACGTACGCCGTGAGGACGCACACGAGCACCAGCACCGTCTTCCGGCGGCAGCGTAACCGCTTCCGGATCTGCTCCGTCTGGAAGCCCGGCACCGCCTTGAACCACAGCTCGCGGGAGACTCGGGCGTAGCACAGGGCCATGGTCACCACGGGGCCCACGAACTCCACGCCGAAGATGAACAGGAAGTAGGACTTGTAGTAGAGCTGCTGGTCCACCGGCCAGATCTGGCCGCAGAAGATCTTCTCCTGGCTTTTGACGATGAACAGGACCGTCTCCGTGGTGAAGTAGGCCGACGGGATGGCGATGAGGATCGACACCACCCAGACCAAAGCAATCAGGAAGGAGGCCGTTTGATAGTTCATCCGTGGTTTCAAGGGGTGCACGATGGCGAGATATCTGGGGGGAAGCGGGGAGAGGAGGGGCAGAAAGCCATCAGTAATAATGAGGTGTGCTGGGAAACATCCGTCTGGAGTTTAGCCCAAACATGCCGCCAAAGCAGACAGAATGGCACAATGAGTCCCGGTGTAATTACCCAGCTTCGACAGGGTTCGTCTTATTTTAGCAACATCCTTTGGCATTTGGAGTAGTGCCAGGGTTTAGTGGAAACAGCACAGGATTTGGTCAGACAGGTGGAATAGATCTCAGCTCCCCCCCGCCCCTCCTCCATTGGCTCAGTGTTTCTGAGATTTGTTTCTTCAGATGCAACATGGGATAAAGTGACACCTACCTTGCGGGGCTGCTGTAAATATTAAATACGATAATGGTTGTTAAATGCTTCGCAGGTAGTAGGTGTTCAATGAATATAGGTGGAATTTTACTGTTAGTCCTATGGATACCACCTTGACCTTATGTCTTGCCATTCTGTCCAGGAACCTCATGCTTTCAGAACTCTTCATTCCAAATGTCTCATGGGTAAGAGGGGAAAGAAGGGTTCTGGAGTTCAGAGAGAGAGATGGGGATCTTCTCAGGGCAGTGGACTAGGGCTTTCTCTCCACCCCCCCCCCCAAGTGTCACCCTGCATTACAAAGCAGGAAGGAGAGTAGGAGGTGGGCTTGGCGTGGAATCTAAGGAATCTATCTAAGGAGAGAAGGAAATGACCACCAACCTCACTGAGTGCAAGGACCAGAATGCCAGCTCCTAATACCAAACTTTTACAACTACCTCCCTGGGCTTTATCCTTTCCACTGAGCCTGGAAAAGAGGTTGGAGGCCTTTGGGGGATCGGCATGGGAAGGCAGTCAATACAGGCTGTGTTATTGAGCAAGGCTTCACCATAGGCAGCTGATGCATATTCCTGCTGAGGAACCCCTGGAGCAGATGTGGGGCACCCAGGGCAGGGGGGCAGGGAAGATCCAGGATATTGTTGCACCAACCAGCAGAGTCATTGGTGAAGGAGCCAGAGAAAGCCTTCAAGCAAAGAAAGGCAGGTGTTGGCAAGTGGGAATGGACAGGTGTGCACCAAAGTGACAGTAATGGGATACAAGGGAGCATCAATTGCACCCGCTATGATCTGGTAAATGCACGACAGGTTGCTGGTCTTACTGTGTGCCCAGCCTACGGAGACGGAGACAAAGTAGATGACACAGTCCTTGACTTCAGAGAGTTTCTCTTCCACCCCAGACCTAGAATAATCAAGTAATAGGTTAAGAATAACTTGAAGAAACACACGGTCATTAGCTAGTGATGTAGTCTGGGAATGCTTCACGAAGATACTGAGATTCTGGCCACCTCCTATTCACCTCGCTGATGTAGGAAGGATTCTCCCGACCTACACAGTACAAGATGAGTGAACATACAACACCTGACACTGGGTGGACGAGATCAACAGCAGTTAACTAGTCACATATACTCATAGCCCAGGGAGAGGGACAGTGCCCACCCTGCAGAGCCACATGGGAGTTGCACCCAGGGATAGAAGGAACCAGCAGCCTATATAGTGACAAGAGGACGAAATGACCCTTGACTTCCATGGGAGGATGGGATTGGCTTGACTGAATAATTCTGCCAGCTGACAGCGAGGGGAAACCCATCAGATTGAGGATTGGGGGTGCAGTTGGTCTAGCAGAGAGAGGAACAGCTGGTCAGGAGGCTTTCCTCCTGAGTGGAGGGAGTTATCTAGAAAGAACAGAGGACCTCATGGCTGGAGACCTTGGAGGGTCTGTGGGGCTCAAAGATGTCAAGACAGCCCATGGAATTTCAGGCTTTACAACACGAGAGCCTAATAAATAGCACTTATGTTCTAAATCAATTGAAAAATAAGGCAAAATGATAAGAAAGATGGATGGCTAAACTTTAACTGTGACTGTGATGACACTGGTATTGGATAGTGAGCATTGGGACCACTTCATACTCAGTTAGAAAAGCTTACAAACCCCGACACAGGTGGGTGGGAGAGACACAGCCCTCCCTGGGCACTTCAGTTTACTCCTTGGTAAAACATGCCTGTCCTGCTATATAGAAATACCAGAAAGGCTATCTACTAACGTTTCTGGATGCCACAGCCAGAAGAGTGAGGTTCATGTGCAGAGGACCTGGTTTCCTAGAGACCTCTCATAGAGACCCTAGGAGAGTGCAGATCTCATGACACACATGTCCAAGTAGACAGATGGTAACCAAGACCTTGCAGATGTCCCTCTTGCCAATGGACAAGTCATGGAAAATGATCAGTTTTAGCAAAGATCTATAGCCTCCAACATGCTTTATGTCTGTTTACCTTCTCTGAACCTGATAAAAAACTGGAGAGGTTGTCAGCGAAGTTATTACTACGTCCATTTCACAGGTGAAGATATGTAAGTCCCAGGAGGATAAGGGATTTATCCAAGTGCACAGCTTGGAACCCAGATGTTCTGAGTAACTCCTAGGCCAGTGTTCTTTCCTTTCTGATTTATTTGATGGCAACTCTGCATTTTGGGACATCTTTTTAATGAGGACGATGTTATGGGATGAGAAAATATCAGAATTTAAGAGTTGATGACCAAATAGTTGGGAATGTAGAAATTCTCTCTTTGAGATACTTTTCATGCTGGAACTACAGGGGCGGGAGCAGAGGAAAAGAGAGAGAGAGAGTGAGAGAGTGTCCTCTCTCTCTCGAAGAGAGAAGTTCTGCTTCGAGAGTCCTCTTGGCTAGCAGTACAGGATTTCCAGAACAGTCCTCACCTTTGCATCTCAAGGCTCTGCTTCCCATGCTCCAGTGGTCAGCTACATGCAAAAGAATGAAACCAGACCACTTTCTTACACCATACACACAAGTAAATTTAAAATGGATTAAAGACCTAAATGTGAGACCTGAAGCCATAAAAATCCTAGAAGAGAGAACAGGCAGTAATCTCTCTGACATCGGCTGTAGCAACATTTTTCTAGATCTGTCTTCTGAGGCAAGGGAAACAAAAGCAAAAATGAACTATTGGGACTACATCCAAATAAAGAGCTTTGCACAGCAAAGGAAACAGTCAACAAAACTAAAAGGTATCCTCTGGAATGGGAGAAGATATTTGCAAATGACATATCCAATGAAGGGTTAGCATCCAAAACATATAAAGAACTTACCCAACTCAACACCCAAAAAACAAATAATCCAATGAGAAATGGGTGAAGACATGAGCAGACATTTCTCTAAAGAAGACATACAGATGGGCAATAGACATGCTCAGCATCACTCATCATCAGGGAAATGCAAAGCAAAACTACAGTGAGATATCACCTCCTCCCTGTCAGGATGGCTAAAACAAAAACCACACGAAACAACAGGTGTTGGTGAAGATGTGGAGAAAAAGGAATGTTATGTGCTGTTGGTGAAAATGTAAGCTGGTTGAGCTGCTGTGAAGAACAGTTTGGAGGCTCCTCAAAAAGTTAAAAGTAGAAGGTATCCTCTGATGCAGCCATCCCACTCCTGGGTATTTACCCAGAGAAACACTAGTTCAAAGGGATACATGCATCCCTGTATTTATAGCAGCATTATTTATAATAGCCAAATGATGGAAACAGCCCAAGTGTCTATCAATTGATGAATGGATAAAGAAGATGTGGTTTATACATATGTTAGCATATATTACGTGCACACGCACGCGCGCACACACACACACTGGAATATTACTCAGCCATAAACAAGAATGAAATCTTGCCATTTGCAACAAGACGGATGGAGCTTGAGAGTATAATGCTAAGCGAAATAAGTCAGTCACAGAAAGACAAATACCATATGATTTCACTTATATGTGGAATTTAAAAAGCAAACAGATGAGCAAAGGGGGAAAAAAGAGAGAGAGAGGATCAAACCGAGAGGATCAAACCATTGTCTTAACAATGGAAGAACAAACTGGTGGTTACCGGAGGGGAGGAGGGTGAGGGGATGGGAGGAACAGATGACAGGGATTAGGGAGTGCTCTTGTTGTGATGAGCACCAGGTGTTGAGTGGGACTGTTCAATCACTACTGTTAGACTATATGCTAACTAACTGGAATTCAGATAAAAACTTAAGAAGAAAAGGACCGATGGTAATGTTTCCAGCCTGGGTGATCAGTGGACTGGAGCCGGAAAGCTGGTTTGGGATGAAAAAGGAACCACTCTTTGTGATGTAACTGGACAGTTGCTTCCTGAGAAACTCCAATGTTGCCCAAACCCCCCAACATGATAAAGACAAACCTTTCAGTGGGACAAAGGGGATGAGAACAGCGATAACTCTCCCCAAGTGAGCATCAGAATCCCTCAGGGAATTGAATAAAGACGCAGAATCCTGGGATGGAGCTCAAGGGATTCTCTTTCAGTAGGGCTGGGGTGGCACCAGATCTGACTTTGTATCATTTGCCCGTGGCAATTTTGTACCTTTGGTTGATAGTTACCTTTTATAAACACTGGTTTGAGGGCTGGAGAGCCTCAGAGCTGTAATAACAAAATGGTTTCTCCTGCAGGAATTATGTTACAAAAAGAAAATGGCTCTTCTACCTCTGTGTATATTTCATTATGGAAAATAATCAACTTGCTGATTAAAAAGAATGACAGACCTAAATAGCACCGAGAACAAGGAAAAAACTGATGAGTTCAAAGGAGACCAAAAAGAAAAAAGATGTTTACCCAGAAGATATTTCAGCAATTGTTCCCCCCTCCCCCCCACCTCCCTGCAACAGAGCTACTGGTGGTCTGACATGGGCCTATAGCTGTTTACATAATTAAAACATGTGTAAGATTTGTCCTAAGTTGCTACTAGAAATTTTATAAATTTTGTAAATTTATAATAGAGCAAGGACTTCCAGAACATCTCATGCAAATGTATGCAAATGAGCCCATGGATGTATGCAAGAAAACAAAAGGAAGGATGTCCTTCCCTTTTTCCTACAAATGGGCCATTACCTTATTTTAAAATTGGCTCTACAACAAAGCCACCAGGAACCAGGGTACATTACTGTAGGATTCCGTTTTTATGAAGTTAAAGAACAGGCAAAACTAAACTGTGCTGAGTGAAATCAGACAGCTGGGGTGGGAGGACTGATTGGTATGGGGCATAAGGGAGTCAGGAATGTTCTTGATCTTGATTTGGGGAAGGGTGGCAGGAAAAACTTGGTCCATGTTCTCTTGACCGAAGTTGCCCTGGTGAAGTCAGTCTCCGGTGGCTTCTGAGTAGCCAGTGGCCCAACACTTCTGCTTTTGCTTTTGTGGCCACTGGTGGTCAGTTGGCATGCCAATCTGTGGCAAAAGTGGTATCTGCAGGCACGGCCCAAAGCTGGGGGACTTGGGCGTCTCACTCTAGTTTGGGGGGAATCTGAGCCACAAGTGGAGACACCGGGTCTCTTCTTCCCCCAGATAGAGGAGCAGGCAGGCAGACCAGCAGCAGCACCAACCTGTTAGAGTGGAAGTGAGGGAGGGGGCACCCTGCCCCCTCATCTGTGCCCCATCCCCCACCAGCCCACATCATCCTCACCTGTCGATAGCTATGGCCAGCAGGGCGTTGGTGGAGACGTAGAGTGAGACGGTCCGCAGATAGTTGACAGAGGCACAGAGCACGTGGCCGTGCTCCCAGGACAGCTGACGCACCACATAGTAGTCCATCTCGAAGGGGCAGCAGATGATGGCCACCAGGAAGTCGGAGATGGCCAGGTTGGCGATGAGCAGGTTGGTGAGGTTGCGCAGCTTCTTATAGCGGGCGAGGGCAGCAATAAAGACGAAGTTGCCCACGCCGCAGACCACCATGATGCCCGCCAGTGCCACGCCGATGACGATCTTGGCAGCGAAGAAGGTCCGGGTCTTGGTCATGTCCTCATCCTCATCCAGAGGGAGGTCATAGTCACTGTAGCTGAAGTTGAAGGGGAGGGGGGAGGTGGAGTCTTGAGCTGGATTTAAGTTGGGGGCAAAGCTAGTGTTTCCATGCTGGGCTGCCATGGCGGAGACAGCAGATGGAGTGGTGTGTGGGTCTTAGAGCGCTGAGCTGGGGGTTCGGGCCTTCGGGTGTCACGACTCACCCAGCCTAGCACGCTGCCTGCATCCCTGAGGAGAGTCAGTATGTCATCCTGGACCCTGAAAGGAGACACAACCAGTGGGCACCCTACAGGGGAACACCTGGTAGTATGCTCCCAGAGTTCCCCAAGTAGAGGCCGACCAGACCCAGTGACTCCCCTCAGACAGAACTAGCCGGGGTACAGGGGAGGGGACACATGAGATCTGGAAATTGGGAAATCTTCCATCAGCTGACAGGCGGTACTGGGCACAGAATGTCTCTCCAAAGACATCCAACAACAACCTGCATCTTTGCTCTTTTCCCAGGGGCCAGCACCAGTGTGACTGCCCAGTCACGCTCCCTTTCCCACCATCAGCTCCCACAGGGTCTTCGCAAAGTTTCCCAAGCCGGCTCCAGGCAGCTGCCCCAGGATTCCGCAGCAGTCACAAAGTTGTGCCATCTATTGGTTAAGGACAATGAAGCTGGAGGACAGGATACACACAGCAGGGTCTTTCCTCCAAAGCAGGGCACTGCTCCCTATGTAATGGCCAAACCCTGGACATGGAAATCACCAAATCCATTTCCACATGAACAGGCTGAGTCATCTTGGGCTAGTGATTTACACTGTCTGAGTCCTGATCTTCCTGTAAACCAAATTCCTGCTGCCTAGCCCAGGGCCTGGCACGCAGTAGGGGCGGGACAGGAGTCTGTGGGATGAATGAATGGGGATCCGCCCAGGATTCTATAGGTGAAGGGGACTGTGGATGGGAGGGAATTCTGCTCCCTCTGTGCTTTGGGAACCAGATCTAAAAAGAAATGATTTGTCTGCTTCTCCTCCCTGCTCCCACTCTTCTGATCAGCCCCCTGTCCCCTTCACCAGACCCCCACCCGGTTCCTCACCAGGACCAACCCTAACTGAGAGGCACCACATCTGGTCACCAAGGTCCTCTGAAAGTGTTGGCTCCTCCACTTGAACCGAAAAGAGCCCCCAAGAATGGAGGTTGGGGATGGGGGGAAGGTAGTGTCAGTGAAGACCCAGGAGGGCCTGAGGGTTGAAATGTCTTTCATTGCCTGAGTTCTTTATGTTCTCAGTACCTCAAGATGCCCACGGCAAAGGAAAATAAAGTCTCTGAAGTACTGCGCCCTCAGGAGAGGAGCCACCAGTAGGTGCAAGGCGTCTGAGGGCCTCAGAACCCCTTTGCTCAGATTCCCAAACCCGGAGAATGAGGACCCCAGCCATCAAGCTGTGATCCGCCTCTCCCCGCGTAACACAACTGGAAACGACCCCAGGCGTGGGGGCCACGGGATGCTGGTAGCAAGAAGTGGACCAAACTGGACAGTGGATTTGGCTCGGCCCTGTCAAAGGAGGGGGAGAGCGAGGGACAGGAACCATAGCGGCAGGGACATCAGTGGCAGGGTGGCCGGTCCACTCCGACCTGCGGCGCGTCCGCCGGCTGCGTACCCGAGGGAAGGACCTTCGACAGATGGGGTGCCAGCGGCGCCCGCGGCCGGGAGTGTCCTCCGTCCGGGTGGCTTCTCCCTCTCCTGCGAAACCCCAGTCCCCCCAGACAGCGCTCAGCCCGAGACCGGGAAGCGGGACTCGCGTCCTCCCGCCTTCCGCGGCTCTCCAGTCCCCGACCGTGGAAGAGAGGACGTGAGCCGGGGTGGCGCAGGTCCTGGCCCCATTTTTCTCGGGATGCACGCCCCGTCTCAGATCCATCCGCTCCGGGAGCAGTCTCCCTCCCCTGCCCTCCCTTACTCACCCCTCGGCGCGACCGCGCGGTCCCGGAGGCGCCGCCCAACAAGGGCGGGAATCGAGTCAGAAATTGAGGCTCGAAAAACGAAGCATGCGGGGCCTCCGGATGAAAAGAAAACTGGGGGGTAGGGGCAGGACTCGGTGAGCAGGAATTCTGCCGGAGAGGCTTCCCTTTTCAGCCTCTCTTTCAACAAGATGCCCCCCCCCCCCACGTCCTCCCCTGCAGTTTGGCGTTTGCCCGCCCACCCAGCATCCGCCGGCCCGGCCCCCTCCCGCCGGCGCCCTCGCGCCCCAGTCTCGGCTTCCCGTCGCCCGGTCCTGGCGGGCCCGTAGTGGGTGGTGGACTCTCCCGGCAGGAACTCTTCCACTTGAAGCCAGCCCGAGCACCTCCCGAAAGCTGCGGGAGGCTAAGGCACCAGAATCCCCGGGAGAAAGAAGTGGGCGTCTGCGTCCCCAGGCCAAGCGAAGCTCCCCACCGCACCAAGGGAGACCCGGCACACCGCTCAGTACCTACCTGCCTGGGCGCCTCCTGCCGGCTCGCTCGGCTGCCCTGGCCGCTCGGTTTGGTCCTGGAGGAACCCAACTTGTGCGTGCAGTGGCGCTGCGTACGGGTTGTCCTTCTTTCTTCCTTGCTCCAGCGCGCTTTCCCCGCGCGTCGCGGTCTCTGTCTTCCCTCTGGAGTTGGCGCTCCGCCCCTGCTGTTCAGCACGGCGCCTCGGACCCAGCCCGGGGCGCCCCGCCCCGCCCCGCGCTCGACTCCGCCTTGGGGTCCCCAGCCCGCCTCCCTCTGCACAGCGGCACAGGATGGGCGCTGCGCTTCTGCACCTGGTGTGCCCGGGGCGCTGGGATCCCGAGTCTCCCGGGTTGGCCATTGACAGGGGCTTCTGCGTCCTCGCACCCGAGTATGAATGGCACTTAAGTAGCTGGGGTTAGAGGGTGCGGATTCCGAGGAACCGTCAAGGCCCTCAGTGCCCCGCTGAGGCGCCTCGCGGGGGTCGCCAAGCCGAGTGTCCTGTCTTTGGCAAGAGCCCCGTGCTAGCGTCCGCTCCCGCACAAGGCGACTCGTTCAGGAGGAGGCTGGGATACATTCCGTGTGCCCGAGAGCTGGTGCTGGGGAGACTTTGGGGGTGCAGAGTGGGCCCTTTGGGGTGGGCGGTGGTGGAAAAGGAGGCCACCAGGGAAGCTGGGAATTCCGGGCAGGTTGTCCTGCTGAAATCGCCTACCCTGAGGTCCTCACCCGAACCCTGAGATAACCATACCCACCACTGCCCAGAGTCCTTGGCCTTTCAAAGACCATCATCCCACTTGAGCCCCGCCTGTCTGTATGGAACCCTGTTTCCAGAGCCCTCCACCTTGCTCCCGCCAGGCTCTGATTTTAGGCAGTATCTATTGCCTCTCTGGTCCTTGGTTTTCTTACACAGATTGGGCAGATTCTTTTTTTTTTTTTTTAAGATTTATTTATTTACTTATTTATTTTACAGATAGATCACAAGTAGGCAGAGAGGGAAGCAGAGAGAGAGGAGGAAGCAGGCTCCCCGCTGAGCAGAGAGCCCAATGCGGGGCTCAATTCTGGTCTCGATGCCAGGACCCTGGGATCACGACCTGAGCCGAAGACAGAGGCTTAACCCACTGAGCCACCCAGGCACCCCAGATTGGGCAGATTCTTTTTTCGGATTGGGAAGGAAGAAATAAAATGCTCTGTGTTGCAGATGGCATGATGTGTAGAAAATGCGAAGAAACTGACAAAAAAAAAATTCTGTAACTAATAAATGATTATAACAAAGTTTAAAGGTACAAGATTAATATACAAAAGTCAAATGTTTTGGAGTGCACCGGTGGCTCAGTTGGTTAAATGCTGGACTCTTGATTTTGGCTCAGATCATGATCTCAGGGTTGAGAGATCCAGCCCCCATGGGGTTGGGCAGGGAGACTTCTTAAGATTCTCTCCCTTTCACCCTGCCCCTTCCCAACATCTCCCCTCATCCCCCCCAAAAGTCAACTGGTTTTCCAGATACCAGGAATGAACAAGTGGAACTTGAATTTTAAAATACAATACTATTGGGGTGCCTGGGTGGCTCAGAGGGTTAAGCCTCTGCCATCGGCTCAGGTCATCGTCCCAGGGTCTTGGGATCCAGCCCTGCATTGGGCTCTCTGCTCAGCGGGGAGCCTGCTTCTCCCTCTCTCTGCCTGCTGCTCTGCCTACTTGTGATCTCTCTCTCTCTGTCAAATAAATAGATAAAATCTTTAAAAAAATAAAATACAATACTATTTACATCAGTAGCCCCCACAAGAAAATGCTTAGGTATAAATTTAGCAAAATATGTATAATGTCCATATGAGGAAAACTACAAAACCCTAATGACAGAAATCAAAGAAGAATTAAATAAATGGAGAGATATTTCATGTTCACCAAGAGAAAGACTCAATCTTGTCAAGATGTCCGTTTTCCCCAACTTGATCCATAGAGTCAATAAAATGCCAATCAAAATCCAGCAAGTTATTTTGTGGATATCAACAAAGAGATTCCAAAGTTTATATGAAGATTCAGGAGAGCTAACACAACATTGAAGGAGAAGTCAAAGTTGGAGGACTGACATTACCCGATATTAAGACTTACTATAAAGCTACAGTAATCAAGGCAGTGTGGTATGGGTGAAAGAATAGACAAATAGATCAATGGAAGGGAACAGAGAGCCCAGAAATAGATCCACAGAAATACAGTCTTTTGATTTTTGACAAAGAAGGAAAGGCAGTACAATGGAGAAAAATTCTTTTCAACAAATGGCACTGGAATAATTAGACATCCACATGTAAAAAAATCAATCTACACACAGACTTTATAGCTGTCACAAAAATTAACTCAAAGGGGATCACAGACTCAACTGTAAAATGCAAAACTATAAAACTCCTAGAAGATAACATAGGAGAAAATCTAGATGACTTTGGATTTGGTGATGGCTTTTTAGATACAGCAACAAAGGCAGGATCCATAAAAGAAAAGAATTAAGAAGCTGGACTTCATTAAGATTAAAAATGTCAGCTCTGCAAGAGATACTGTCAAGAAAAATTAAAAGGCAAACTACAGACTGGGAGAAAAACATTTGTAAAAGACACATCTGATAAAGGTCTTTTACCCCCAAATACATAAAGAACTCTGAAAACTCATCAATAAGAAAACAAACAAACCAATTAAAAATTTGGCCCAAACCTTCACTGACACCTACAACAAGATGTACAGATGGTAACTAAGCATGTATCATCAGGGAAATGCAAATTAAAACATCAATGAGGGGAGCCTGGGTGGCTCAGTCAGTTAAGCGTCTGCCTTTGGCTCAGGTCATGATCCCGGGATCCTAGGATTGAGTCCCACATTCGGCTCCCTACTCAGTAGGAAGTTTGCTTCTCTGTCTCCCTCTGCCCCTCCTCCCCACTTGTGCTTTCTCACACACACTCTCTCTCTTTCTCTCTCAAATAAATAAATAAACAAATAAAATTTTTTGAAAAAAAAAATCAACTAGATACAACTACATACTTATTAGAATGGCCAATGTCCAGAACATGGACAACACCAAAGGCTGGTGAGGAAGTGGAATATCAGGAACTCTCATTCATTTGTGGTGGGAAGGCCAAATGGTACAGCCACTTTGGAGGTTTGGTGGGTCTTTACAAAACTAAACATATTTTTACCATAAAATAGAGCAATCACACTGCTTGCTTTACCCAAAGCAGTTTAAGTTTATTCTACACAAAAACCCGCACATGGATATGTTAATAGCAGTTTTATTCATAATCACCAAAATTTGGAAGCAACCAAGATGTCCTTCAGTAGTTAAATGGATCAATTATCTGGAGTACATCCAGATGATAGAATGTCATCCAGGGCTAAAAAGAAATGAGCTCTCCATCAAGTCATGAAAAGACCCTGAAGAGACTTCAATGCGTATTACTGAATGAAAGAAGCCCATTTAAAGGGCCACCTACTGTACCATTCCAACTCTATGACATCCTGGAAAAGGCAAAAGTATGGGGACAGTAAGATCATCAGTGGTTGCCAGAAGTTAGGCAGGAGGAGGTGATAGATAGTTGGAGCATGGAGGATTTTTACGGCAGTGACACTACTTCATATGATACTATGATGGTGGATATGGGTCAATTAATTCATTGGTTCAAACCCATAGAAAGTACCAGAGCAGGAGTGAACCCTAATGTGAATTATGGGTTTTGGGTGATAATAATGTGTCAGTGTAGGTTCATCGATTCTGACAAATGTACCACTCTGGTGTGGGATGTTGGTAATGGGGGAGGCAGGTGTGGGAGGGGGGGAGGGGGTATGGGGATATGAGAAATCTCTGGACCTTCAGCTACATTTTGCTGTGAACCTAAATCTGCTCTAAAGAACAAAGTCTCTTGGGGCGCCTGGGTGGCTCAGTGGGTTAAGCCTCTGCCTTCAGCTCAGGTCATGGTCTCAGAGTCCTGGGATCAAGCCCCGCATCGGGCTCTCTGCTCAGTAGGGAGCTTGCTTCTCCCTCTCTCTCTGCCTACTTGTGATTTCTCTCTGTCAAATAAATAAATAAACAAAACTTAAAAAAAAAAAGAACAAAGTCTCTTTTTAAGAAAAAGTGGGTAAAGATTGTCTGGAGCTTGACTTTTTAACACATTTAAAAAAGCCTTGAAAATTTTCTACCCTTTAATGCAGAAATAATATTTTAATGAGTTTTTCCTCTGGAAATAATGAACAGAGCAGTTAAAGATTTCACTACAAAGACGTTGATAGCAGCATTCTTTAGTTTAACAAGGAACTGGAAACAAGCAACCTGAATTTCTCATACTTCCACAGTTGATTAAAATGTGATTAAAAATGTCTTTTATAAAAGACCACCTTGTCATAAAAATTTTTGAATCAATAAAAATTCACATGATTCAAAAATCAAAACATACACAAAAGGATACCTTGAGAAGCATCCTTCTCACCTCTGTCCTCCTCTCTTTTTCTCTTTGCACCTTTTGTTTTACATCTATTTTTCTAGTGCTTCTTTTGACAAATTCAAAGATATATTCTCATTTATTTCCCTCAAAGAAGCTTCTGTATCAAAATATGGAGTGCTACTTCATTCTTTTACAGTTATAGAGCAATGTGTTGTGTGGATATGCTACAGGTTTTTTTAAGTTCCCTTAAGTTTTTTTAAGCTGGACACATTGACTTAATATTTTCAAACTATGTCTGTTAAATTACAAATTGGGTTATTTCCTAATGTTTGGCTAATGTACTGCTATACATAGTGTTATAGTATAAAATTACCAGTGCTTCAGTAAATAACTGTATGTCACATTTATTTGTATATGTGCAAATGATAATAAGTTGGGTAATAAATTCCTAAAGGTGGTATTGCTGAAAGAAGTAATAATAATAATAATGATAGTAAATAATAATAATAAAATAAATAAATAAATAATAACAAAAACATTTGTAATTTGGGTAGCTATTGCTACGTTCAAGTCCATGGGGGTCTTGCCATTTTGTACTTCCCAGTCTTTGGTGGAAGTGAATGCCAGGGGTTGGCCCAGAATCAATAAGCAAATATCTGCTGAAGCCCTAAGAAGGCAATCATCAAAAGCAGGATTTCTCAGCAATTTCTCTTACCCTTGACCTTGGTTCTGAATGCAGGGTGTCCTCTCAGTCATCCCAAATATGGTAGGGAGGAGCGCTGTTTCCAAGAAACTCATCTCAAGTTATTTTTCTGTGTCTCCATGTGTCTCTCATGGAGTAATTAGTCATCAAATTAAGAAGCTGCCCTTGTTATCAACTGTAGACACATTTTTAGGTAAACTTTTAAATTACTTTGCAAGTAAATGTAATTAAGCTTTCCGAATTATTGTTGGAAAAAGTGGGATATAATTAATGGGTCAAGGTGCGTTGGCACTGGCTTCTACCCTTCATTCCATCTACCCAGCTTTCACAGCATTCTAGAAGGAGTGGATCTGTAAGACATGCTGGTTGACTCACCTGACCCAGGTAGGGTATTTTCCTCTCTCTGGTTTCCATCTGCTTCCAGGGCAGTGCCAGGAGATGGTAATTGGGAGTGAGAGGAGGCATCAAGCTCTGTGCCCACCAGCATATTCCCTACTTCCGGGAGACACATGAACTTGGTAGTTTGGGGCTCCTGGGTGGCTCAGTCATTGAGTGTCTGCCTTGGGCTCAGGTCATGATCCCAGGGTCCTGGGGTAGAGTCCCACATCCTGCTCCTTGCTCAGTGGGGAGCCTGCTTCTCCCGCCTGCTTGTGCTCTCTCTCTAGTTTGCATGAAAGTTAGACTTTTGTTTAGAAATTTGTGATTGTTTTAAAAACTTTCCAAAAGCTCTCAGAGCTCTCAGAAAGAAGAAGTGGTAGGGACAGGGTGGGTTGAGAGAGCAAAGTCTTTGCAAGAAGCAGGTCATCATTGGTCTCAGTAAAGGAAAGTTTAGTTAATACAACCTTCTTGGTGGGAATGGCATTGTTCTCTGGAAGATGGATAAATAAGAGGATGACCACACAGATGATCAGAAAGATTGAGGGATGTCAAGCCAAGAGCCATCTTTGGTTGGGTTTGGAAAGGGTTTAGTTTTATGAGATATTGAGGTGTTGATTTTTTTTTTTTTTTTCTCCTGGGCTTCTCCCTCTGGGTAAAGGCCCAAGGGCTCACATGCTGTCTCTCCCTGAGCTCAAGGAAGGACACAAACTCCTGCCTGAGACTGCATTTGGGGGCCAACACGTGGAACACATTCATATAATAGAAAAAGTAAAAAATTAAATGCCTCCTCCGTCCCCTCTCCACAGTCCAGCCCCTTAGAAGGGACCCTGTTATCTTAGAAGGGACCCTGTTATCTGGACTTTCTCATATACATTCAAATGCAAACCAGGCTAAACTCGGGCTTGGGCTCGATGGGAGGAGTCAGGGGAGAACGGAAAGCCATTTTCGCTATGGGTAACAGAGGTCTCTGAGATATTTAACTTGAATGGTAAAAAGAATGTGACTTGATTCATGCCCCAAGGGGCAAGTAGGCTGTCTGAGTTTGGGTTCCCCTAAAAGCAGATCCTGAGATAAAGATTTGAGGGCACTGAGTTTACTGGGGAGGTGATCCCAAGAAATGAAGTTAGGGGAGTAGAAAAGTGGGACAGGGAAGGGACAGCAGCCAACAAAATGGTGGGAAACCATGCAAATTACCACTGTGGGCAAAAGGAACTTAATTGCCCCAGGGAAACTCTGGGAGGAAGCATGGAACAAGCACTCTAGAGTTCCACCAGCAGAGGGGGTGAGGGAGCTCACAGTCATTTCCTGAGGGGGGTGTGTGGGGGGAGTGTTAATTCCCCAGGCTCTTCAGTTGGCCTGGCCCAAGAGCAGAGAATAACCTTGGGATCAGAGCATCCTCCAGCAACAAGATGTCATTGCTGTCATTTGGAAGGCATGCACAAGAAATCCTCGCTTGGTTGTACCGTAATTCTTGGTGGGCCCCGTTGTTTTCTTCTCACTTCTGTCAAGTTCATCTGAGTGTGTCCTTCGCACAGTGATGGCTGAGGTGCAGGAGCAAGCTAGTCCTAATGTATAAAACCATTCCGAGGTTCTCTTGCCAGGCGTCTGCTAACATCTCATTGGTTGAAGCACGTGGCGGAGTGCAGCGTCATGGTTGGTGCAGGTCACCCTACCTATTACAGGAGGGCACTGTGAAGTTACACTGCAAAAGGCACATACGCACAGAGGAGTGAGGCCTCAGGGCCATACAACACAATCCACCACAATTTGCTCCTGTGTCTGGGATCCCAGGGCTGCCTGCCCTGCCCCTTCAGCTGCTGCTTTGATTCTGTGAGCCAGCCTATAGGCTCCTTTTTGACTCAATTTATCCAAGATTGGATACCATTGCTTGCTATCAAGGAACCTGGTCAGATTCAGGTATTTTCATGCAGTTGAGAGAACAGGCTCAGAAAGGCTAATAAGTTCCAGAGTTCACACAGCTAGTAGGTGGCAGAGTTGAGATTCATACCAGGCTCCCAATTCCAGACTCTTTCCGTTGTACTAACATGACAATTGTGGTTTCCCTGGGGTGAGGGAGACTGGGTGGAGGTCAGGATTCCTCACTGGCTCTTGCTCTGGTCAACTCTGCCTGCCTCGGGGGTGGAGCATGGCATTGAAGCAAAGGCCAGGACAAAGAGGGAGAAGAATGAATGAGATCCCCAAGACCCCTGCTTGACTCCAGGGACAATGAGCATTCCAGCCCACACTGGACTGACCAGGATGGTGGTTCTCAAATTGGAGTGTGTGTCAAGATCTTTCTCAAAAGACATGCCTGGGGCCCATACTGGTAGATTCTTATCCCTGTATCAATAAGATTTTCCTGTTTTTTGTTCAAATATTTATTTTTTACCAGGGTTACCATTAGAAAAAAAAGAAAAGAAAAGAAAAGAAACCGCATGGAAACGAAGACTAGCCTTGATAGAAGTCTTTGACTCTAAGAAGTGGACCTTACTGAATTCTGATGCAAAACAGCCGAGAATCTTCCCAGCAGAACCGCATTTTGCTTTCTTGTTTGTAACCTCTTGTAACAGCTTCAGTTGTATAAAGACTCTTTTTTCTTAAGTACAAAGTCAGTGTTGAGCTTTCCCCCCATATTTAATGCAGTGTGGATGTGTTTGAACCACTGCTAGTTGCAAATGGCCCTTAAAGAACACCCGGGGGCCAGGAACAGAAAGTTAAGACTAGGAACACATCAACGGGATTTTGAGTCCCAGATCTCTGGAACACACTTTGCTAGTCAATGTAAAGTTTTCTGTGCAGCTTGGAGTGCAGCTGGGCTGGGACCAAGTTGGGGAAGGTGAAAGGTACCGTCTTAAAGATAGACCTTGTTCAGGGAACGGGAAGTAGGTTTTAAGAAACTATATCCCCCATAAGTGGTTTGAATCATGCACAGGTGTCTCTTTTTAAATAGAAAGCAACTGACATTTATGTTCAGAGATGCTTCCATAAGGTGAGTGCCAAGGGGTGTTGGGGTGGCTCCCAGCTCAGGAGTCCACACGGTCTAGCTGGTGGCACATTTTTCCAGGCTGACATCCCTTTGGCATAAGCTGACAATAAGACTGGAGCTCCCAAGTCTTCCTGCTACCATCAGAGACATACTTAGCATAAGAGATAAAAGATGTCTTTAAACAAAGGCATCCGGGGCGCCTGGGATGACAGACAGATCTCTGTCTGTCAAATAAATAAATAAAATCTTTAAAAAAAAAAAATTGTAGTCAAACTGCAGTCAGAACTCTAGCTCTCTAGCTCCACAGAGTACAAAGTGAGGGGCATTCTATGGGAATTGAACACCCACCCAGGGAAAAGCCATAAATATCAAGGAGCCATTGCCATTGAACAAAAGGTTGGGGGTGGGGGCAGTTGGGGGATGTGGGGGTGGAACTGGGAAAGAGTGCAGGCACCTCTGGGTCTTCAGACACGACAAGGTCAATGGGAGCCTCACTCCTTCTTCTCTTACCTTCCAGGGTAAGTATAAATATGAATATTCACAATATCCTATCTTTGTAGTCTCTTGTTTGCCTTTCTCCTCTTTCTCTTACTCCAGCCTCATCTCCAGCTGGAGGTCTCTTGGTTGGGAGGCTGGGTTTCAGTAAACACTATGTGTCTGTGTAGGGCCCCTTTTAGCCTCTACCTCTGTTTTTGTAAGGGGAAGCCCCGTAGCCTCTGCTGGTCCTGCCCACACCCCCATCCTCACTGTTCCTTATAAAAAGCCCCTTGGGGGACAAGGACAGCTTTGAGTGGAGGAGAGAGTACAGGTATCCTAAGATGGGACTCAAAGTGTTCCCTTCCCCTAGCCCAGCCCCCACCCCCATCTCCCACCCACCATTCCTCAAAGTCACCAATGTTCCATGCCCTTGGATGCCTTTGTTTGTTTGTTTGTTTGTTTTTTAAAGATTTTATTCATTTATTTGACAGACAGAGATCACAAGTAGGCAGAGAGGCAGGCAGAGAGAGAGAGAGGAGGAAGCAGGCTCCCTGCTGAGCAGAGAGCCGGACGTGGGGCTCCATCCCAGGACCCTGAGATCATGACCTGAGCTGAAGGCAGAGGCTTAACCCACTGAGCCACCCAGGCGCCCAATTTTGCTGTTCTTTAAGGCCAGCTAATTCAAGCTGAGTCTCTGGATATTGAATTGCAGGAGTCTGGAAGTCACCCATCTCCCTGTTGACTTCACGCACCTTCCAAAGTGGGTTCACACCTGTGACCTTTCTGAGGCCCTGCTGGTGGGTCTGACTCTAGCCAGAGCTAGAGTCTGGCTTCTAGGTTATGCCTTGAATTCCTGATTGTTGCTGTTTTTCTGAAAGTAGAAAGTTCTTGGTGGGATAACGACTCTTTTTTTTTTAATTATTAACATATAATGTATTATTAGCCCCAGAGGTACAGGTCTGTGAATCGCCAGGTTTACACTTCACAGCACTCAGCATAGCACATAACTTTCCCAGGATAATGACTCTTTATACCTCTTCTTTGCAGATAGCACTTACCCTAAGGGGAGGTCATTTTGCTCTTGGATGGGTTTAAACAAAAATCCCAGAACTAGTAAATAATAATCTGTCTTTTAATATATACCTCTTTTCTGTAGTGCAAAACATATAACATTAGATTTACCATTTTAACCATTTTTTTAAAGATTTTATTTGTTTATTTGACAGAGAGAGAGAGATCACAAGTAAGCAGAGAGGCAGGCAGAGAGAGAGAGGAACAAGCAGGCTCCCTGCTGAGCAGAGAGCCTGATGAGGGGCTCGATCCCAGGACCCCGAGATCATGACCTGAGCCGAAGGTAGAGGCCCAACCCACCAAGCCACCCAGGCGCCCCAATTTTAACCATTTTTAAGCATGGAGTTCAGTAATGGTAAGTATGTTTACATTGTTGTGCAATGGATCGCTAGGACTTTCCCACCTTGTAAAACTGAAACTCTAGACCCATTAAATACCGATTCCTCCTTCTCCCTCCCCCCAGGTCTTGGCAATCATTTTGTTACTACTTTCTGTTTCTGTGATTTTAACTAGAGTCAATCGTCCACGTCTACTCCAAATGCTAAAACAGTGTCTTCACCATGCCTAATGGTTGCAGGGATAGGTTACTCTGATTATGACTTTTTCCCCCTAGGCTCTTTCAACTTCACTTTAAAGACTATTATTAATGAAAATAGCACACCAAGCCAGGCCAGCCATCCAAGAAGGCAATGCTTTGTAATAGAAAACTGGTTATAATCCAAATGCTTCAGGCATAGGAAAAAAGTCTCAGAAAAAGAAACTGCAACATGTTCGCTGTGATTATTTCTGAGCGGTAAACTTACGGATACATTTTTACGCTGTCTTCATTTTTAAATTGATGCACAGAAGACACGGGTTACTTTGTCTAACAAAGAAAAGAATACACATACAAAACCAAAGCAAAAGATTGTCCAGTTGTTTGTTACTACGTAAATGACGATATTCTTTGTGATATTTTCAATGTTTTTGAAAAGCTAACTGGGGAATGAATGAAACCAATCAGAGAGTTTTGCACAAATGTTTTCTAAAGGCCAAACGATTGGTTCAGAACCAGCTGGTCAGATGGTTAGCCAGTGAGAAGTCTTCTTGAGGAGAAAGCTGCCGATGTTGGTGACCCTTCCTCACATCAGGGGGCCCCATCAGTGGAAATACTAGGAAAGTTATTCTGACCAGGAGCAAAACTCAGATGATGCATGGCAAGCACCCAGGATGTAGGTTTCCCCCAGGCCTTTGCCTGAGTCAGTCATCACTGGTTGTAACCACCAGAAATGGACTTGAACCAGCCCATGCCAGAGAGTGGAATTGGGAGGGGAGAGGGGATCTCGTGCTGTATTCTTGCTTCTCAATTACCTGGACTGCAGATGCTGAAGAGGGGAACCTTAGTCAGAGCTCATAGAAGCCAGAATCACAGCTGGAGGGGCGCCACAATGTCTGTGTCTCCAAGTTCCAGTTCTGTTTTTCTGTATCCTCATTTCTCTGTGTGTTTGGTCTGTTCTTCTCTCTCCTTGGCTCAGACCCAGCTCCATCTGACTTCTCAGTTTTAAAGCCCAAGAATCCTACATGTCTAGGAGAGAAAGAGAATTTACCTGAACCAACTTGGGTCAGGCACCTGGTCAGGTGGTCACTAGCCCACAAGGGACATTTGTGTTATTTGGAAAAGGCATCATTTTTCCAGGCAGATATAGCCCTGAGCCAGCACATGCACTGACGTCTCACTTGCACCCACCCCCCATTTCCTTGTGCAGTGCACAACTCAGACAACAGTAAACGGGAACCCTCGTCCACTTCTGGTCCAATCAGCTGTGGCTGGGATGGAGGTAGGCATAATCACATGGTCTCCCCCAAGGATGTGGGTGGGGAGATAGCACTCCTTCCTTCTGCATCCCAACCCGGGAATAAAAGTAGTTCTAGTGTTTTTCATCCTACCTTTTCAGGCAGATGATATTACAGTGGAGCTAGAGGTACTTTGGGCTGGTATATTCTGTGAAGAAACTGTGACTTTTATAAGTATGGTGGACTTGATTAAATTGAAGTAGTTAAGTGTGTTAATATGTATAGCTAGGAAAGGAAAATAGAGATCACCTAGGCTCATCAGCACAATTTTGAGACTTACCACTGAAAAACAAATGGTTTATTAAAGGAAAGAATAGGAGTTCACCTGCAGGAACTTTTCATTCTAGAAACTTGGAAGCACCTGGGATGGAAGGGGATCATGTCTGTCAGGAGGGGGAGCAGGGATGAGTGGGGTCTGGAGTGTGTCTCTTGGCCCCTCCGGAACCAGGAGACCTGGCTCAGAGAAGGCAATCAGATTTTTCCTTTTTTTTTAATTTTTTAATTTTTTTGTCAGAGAGGGAGAGAGTGAGCACAGGCAGACAGAGAGGCAGGCAGAGGCAGAGGGAAAAGCAGGCTCCCTGCTGAGCAAGGAGCCCGATGTGGGACTCGATCCCAGGACACTGGGATCATGACCTGAGCCGAAGGCAGCCGCTTAACCAACTGAGCCACCCAGGTGTCCCAGATTTTTCCTTTTTGAACTCTGCTTGAACCCACTCCTATAAACTGGCTCATGGTTTTCTGAAATCTGTCTGTAATTGTCAACCGTGTTCCATATTAGACATGAAACCCCATCTGTACTTCAGGAAAGCCGCTGGTCTCTTCTGGGTCTGTTTTTCCTCCCCACCCTGTGCTCTCCCCGTTTGATGAAACTCCAGGCTGTGTCGGCGGTCCCCTGGTTCCCTTTTCTCCCTGCATAGCAGGAACTCCCACTGGCCCATCCTTCCCTCAGTCTTCACTTCCCTGACCTTCTAGGGACATGGAATTGCCAAATTTCCTTTGAGCCCCCACCTCCTGCCTCTGATGGCTCATTCCTAGCTCCTCACCATCCCTTTAGACCTGACAGAGCTAAGCACACATTTCAAAATGTCATTCTCTTAGCCATTGAGACATGACAAGTCATTTGCTCCTCTTGTAGATGGAGATCAACATACTTGACCTCAGAATATTTTTTTGAGACTTGGGACTCTTCCTAGGGTTTCTGCTTCATATTCCACAGCCTGTGTGATACCACAGAATAACCCTTACTCAATTCGATTCACGGTACGTCAATATCAACTCTGGGCTGGGAGGGTCAACCTCGGCAGGAGATGCTGATGCTGACATTAGCAACTGGGGCACGATTGGTGGAATCGTGTGAAGTCACCAAAGGTTTTCTAACCCCACCGTCCTGGTGTGTTTTCTTTCTTGTTCAGAAGATACTGAAGTCTATACAGCATGTCTTATGCTCTAGGTGTGACATGACTTAGGCAATTAATGGTTTGATGTTGCCTTGGAAGGTTTTAAAAGTCTAGGGAGAACAACAGTTTGGCTCGTTTTAGAGACTGTTGGCTTAAAAAGCTGCAGAGAACTTGGAGGAGCGAGCTTGTAAAACGTGGACAGAACCCCCGAGCAACAAAACACCCAACGGGAGAGTCCCAGGGAAGATGCCATGACTTTTTGTGCACACAGTTTTAGCACTCCCGTGGTTAAGCCATAAAATTGTTAGGAGGTCAGGGCCAAGGAACTCAGAAGAGCGAGCCAAGAATAATTTTCCAAAGAGATTTAAAACTGTTTGCTGCCAGGCAGGCAGGGAGAGGAATAGGGAATCCTCCAAGTGGAGCAGGCTGGTGAGAGAATCATTATATTAAATATTTAATCCTCTAATCAAACAGCTGGATACCTTCTGGGGCATTTTCATAACTGCCCAGAGCTCAGGAGACATTCTAGAAAAGGAAAGATGGCATTAAGCTTTATTGGATAATTGGGAAGTTTGATCATCAGATCACTCATTTTACATTGCCCTCCCTGAATATTAAATTGGCGGAAGTAGAAATTAGAGACGAATGGACATGGTTTCTGACGCTTTGGTAGAGTGTGGTGGAATGTGCATGGGTGAATGGATTGTGTGCTGTCTCCTTGCTTCTTAATTACCCAGACTTCGAATGACTTAATCTGTGGATCTACTTACAAGCAGGAACGTTTGGTGAGTGAGTCTGCTCCCCGGTCTTGGCTGTCCACTGGAACCACCAGGGGAGCTCTAAATAATAATAATAATAATAATAATAATAATAATAATAATAATAAAGGTATAAGGGCCTATTCCCAAGGATTCTAGTTTAGTTGGTCTGCGGTATGGCCTGGGTATTGGGATTTTTAAAAGCTTCTCCAGATGATTCTACTATATAGCAAAGTCTGAACAATCTATGGGATTTTCTGACTACTTTAAACATTTTTCAACACATTTACTCCTTGAGGTTGGATTCTCTGACCTTTATTAAGGCTTGGGGAATTTCTACTGAACAGTGTATTTATGTTAAGTCCTGGCTAAAGAACATTTAGAATGTTCCGATGTATTCTTCAAATGCACATATATGTCTATTTGTACTAAAGTAAGTATGTATGTGGAAATTCACAAGATACGGATTTTGAATTCATTTGGATTTAGACTCTGCTGAAGCCATATTAGGTTTTTCTTTGGAGAACCTGCTAAGGATTCAGTGTTCATTTTGTTTTGAGAAAGGTTATAATTGGTGCAAAGGGATCTGATTTTTTTAAAAAAACAGGTAACACTTTATATCTTGAATCAGTTGGTGAGTTAGGGTTGTTTCCAAGTGTGTTACTTAGCTTTTGCCCTCTAACAAACTGTTCCAACATCTAGTGGCTTGAAATAAGAATATTCATTACTTCCTATGAGTCAGTGGGGCAGTGGGGCAGTTCTGCTGATGTGGCCAGGTGTGACTGACCTCAGCTGGGCTTGTTCATGTGTCTGAGGTCGGTTGGTGAGCTGGATGTCGGCCAGGTGGTCTTGGATGTCTTCATTCGTCCATCTGCTGGTTTTCCGGCTGAAGACAGGGACAACAGGAGCGATGGGCTCATGTGGTCTCTCCTGCTCCAGCAGGCTAGCCTGGCCTCACTCACATAACCTTGGAACTCAAGGTTCCAAGACCAGTAAGAGGGCAGGTTCCGATGTGTAAACAAACACTTCTTCATTCTCTGCTTGCATGGTTTGCTGTTGTCCTGTTGGCCAAAGCAAGTCATCTGGTGAAGTTCAGAGCCCCTGTGAGAGGGCGTTACCAAAGGGCTTGAATAGAGGAGGCTGTGAACAAAGAGGGTTCATTACCACAAACAAACCACCTGCCACCACAGGGCTGCCCATTCTGCCAGCATTTTGGCTTACCTTTTCCTTTTATTGGAAAATATGACTGCTCAAACCCTCATCCCATAAACCTAGAGTATTCTGTGATTGCCCTGGCCAGCATCTCCAAAGATGCTTGGGGAGAGGGAGGGCAGGGGGCAGGGAGAGAAGGAGTGGGGGGAAGTGGTGCAGGAGGGGAGCACTAACTTTTGTCCCCCCGCATTCTTGCATTAATTTTCTTCTTTTATGGAATTGTCCACGAATCACGGTTCTTCACTCCACCTTGAGCAATTGCGCTTCTCCTTCCAGATTTTATTCAACTTTGAAGTTTCAGCACTCAGGTTGGTTTGTTATGTATAAGGAAGGAAATGCAGCTTTACAACAGAGTTATCTAGAGGGTATCACTGTAGCCAAAGGGTCAAACTCAACATGCCCAACCATGCAAGAGAGTGACATCGTGAGTCTTCTGGTATGATGCACTGGGAGGGGCACAAGCTCCTGTCTGTGGTATTCCTGGCCAAAATGCCTGAGCTGAATCTTGTCAGGCAGAAAAAAGTCATAAAAATACAATCGAGGTGCATTGTGCAAAATAACTGGCTTGGATATTTCAAAAACAGTATAATAGGAGACAACATGGTAGGAGAATTATTGTAGACAAAACAAAATTAAAGAGACATGATGGGGCACCCGGGTGTCTCGGTTAAGCGTCTGCCTTTGGCTCAGGTCATGATCCCAGGGTCCTGGGATGGAGCCCCCATGGGGCTCCCTGTTTAGCAGGGATCCTAGTTCTCCCTCTGCCTGCCCCTCCCTCTGCTTGTGTTCTTTCTCTCAAATAAAATAAATAAGTAAAGAAGGAAGGAAATAAATAAAATCTTAAACAAAGAGAGACTTGAGGGGCGCCTGGGTGGCTCAGTGGGTTAAAGCCTCTGCCTTCAGCTCAGGTCATGATCCCAGGGTCCTGGGATCAAAACCCGCATCAGGCTCTCTGCTCAGCAGGGAGCCTGTTTCCCTTCCTCTCTCTCTGCCTGTCGCTCTGCCTACCTGTGATCTCTGTCTGTCAAATAAATAAATAAAATCTTAACAAAAAAAAAGATTAAAAAAAAAAAACAAGGGACGCCTGGGTGGCTCAGTTGGTTAAGCGGCTGCCTTCGGCTCAGGTCATGATCCCAGCGTCCTGGGATTGAGTCCCACATCCGGCTCCTTGCTCAGCAGGGAGCCTGCTTCTCCCTCTGCCTCTGCCTGCCACTCTGTCTGCCTGTGCTCTCTCTCTGACAAACAAATAAATAAAAAATCTTAAAAAAAAAAAAAATAATAAAAAAAAAAAAAAAAAAACAAAAAGAGACTTGAAAATCGAATGCACAATGTGATCCTGGAATGAATCCTGGATTGAAAAAAGAAGTTATAAGGATATTTTGGGGAATATCTGGGAAAATCTGAATATGAATTGTGTTCAATATTATTAAATTGATATTAACTTTCTAAAGCGTGCTAATGGTATTGTGGCGTGTAGGAGAATCATACTCTTAGAAGACACATAGCCGAATATCTTAGGGTTAGCTATCACGATGTCTGCAACTTACTTTCAAATCGGTTTCAGTCAAAAACAAGCTAACGTGACAAGGTAACAATCAGTAGTAATTCTGGGCAAATGGTTTATGAATGATCGTTGTTCTATTCTTTCAAATTCTCATAGGTTTGAAATTTTAAGATTAAAAAGTCGGAGAAAATCTTTCGGAGATTCACACTAAAACTGAAATGACAAATTCATCCTCTCTCAGGGTCTGGATTTTCTGAGCTTCTTTTAGGCAACAAATAAACAAACAAACAAAAACAAGAGCAAAACCCGCAGAGGTTTTCTCCTACTCCTTGACAGGAAGTCTTTGGACACAAGCCTTTCGGGAGGCTCGGGTGGGAAGAGCCTAGGAAATTGCCCCATCCTTCCCTGGGGCATCTTTCTTCCTAAAGTCAGAACGTCCCTGCTTTGTGCAAACCACCAAATCTGACAGTTACTTTGGCTTTTTTTTTTTTAATTTTTAATTTTTAATGTTTCTTTTCAGTGTTCCAGAATTCGTTGTTTATGCACCACACCCAGTGCTCCATGCAATACATGCCCTCCTTAATACCCACCTCCAGGTTCACCCAACCTCCCCCCCCCCCCACCCCTGCACAGTTTTGCCTTAGAAGGTGCCCTGCTCCTCCTTCGACTGTCCTTTCTGGGACGTCTTGGTGTCACTCTACTTTGGTGCCGGGTGCCTTCCCCCCGGGAAGCCCCAGGGAGCATGGAAACCGTCATTATCACCTGTCAATCCCTCTGCTTGCTTCCCAAACCACTCTTAGATTCAGCTGGGAAACAGGAAGCAAATACTGTGCTGTGAAACCAACTGGTTCCGCTTCTGGTGGATTCCAGGCTCAGGTCCCCCAGGTCGGTCCGGCATGCACTACTTTTAAAAATTATTTCTGAGCAAGACGTGAAATTTAGAATTAAAAGTCTTCCTCTTTCCTATGGTTCCTTCCAAGGGCAGACTGCCTGTGCTTCTGAACCCCAGGTGGTCTATTAGACCTCTCCCGGCACATTTTAGGGTTTCATGGTGACTTTCCAAAGCTGGGCAGCTGCCAACCACTTGTGCCCCCACTGCCCAACCCAGGAGCTCCTGGTCTGAAAGCCAGCTGCCCTGAGCAGATAGAACACAGTTCTCTGAATTTTGTTCTAGAATGTTCTTCATATTGTATTGTAACATTTGGACATGGTTTTAAAATACAAATAGTAGTGTGCTATTGCTTTCTTTCTCTGACAAGAAAATCATCAGGTATCGCCCGTTAGCCAGACTAGGTAGGGGAGGTAACTCTGAAAGGGTTTTGGATAATGAGCTGGTAGCCTAAGGGAGGGAAGTAAATGGGCAGGAGAGGGGAAGACAGTCCAAGCTGGTGACCTTTGGTGTGGCGATGGAGGAGGAGCAGCATGGAACATTCTGGTGAAGGCTGGAGAGTAGGGCAAGAAGCACAGAACCTAGAAGAGGTGGCCACAAGACAGACCACAGGCAGTCTCGCTCCTGGTACATTAGGAGTTTAGACTTCATTCCCAAAGTCAGTTGTTTTTCATTTTGGTCACCTGGGAATCACTTGTTGAATGCCATTATTCTAAAGGGTCACTGATTGCTGACTATAGGTAAATTAAGAAGAACCGATTCAGCACAATCTTAAAGAATACAACTGAAGCCTATGGATTTTTTAAAGAAATGAAAATAATGGTTTCATATCAGTGAGATGGCATTTTCTGTGCTCTCATCCAAGCTCAAGAAGAGAAAAGTTGTGCCATCATGTTCCATCAGTTTCTTTTCTTAGTCTTTCTAAAATTAGAGATTCTAACTCACAATACATCCTGGGAATGGCAGCCAATATCTCGCCACTCTTTCAAATGGAACTGCACATGTGGATTGCACAGAGACAGAAATTATGGAGGATTCTCCCAGAAAACCACACTCAGCACTTTGTCAGACGCAAAGTCAACAGGAACCCCACACTCAGTGGCTGGAGAGTCGAGTGTTTCCACCTGGGAGGGAGGCGTAACTGGATTCATAGCCCCTCTTTGGCAGAATTCAATTCCAGAGTAGTCTTTATATTCTATTGTAACACTTGGATGTGGTTTTTAAAATACAAATAATAGTGTGCTATTGATTTCTTTCTCCGACAAGACAATGAAGTCATCAAGAACTGGCAATCGACCAAATGCTCAAGAATCGAGCCATTTGTGCATTTCAGTTTGTTTCCCTTATTTTCCTCCAGCTCTCTAAAGATATTTATCACTCACATGATTTCTGCAGCCCAGTTGTTAAAGACAAACCTGAGTCAACCTGATTCTTGGTCCTTTGTAGCTAACCTGCTTTCCACTCTGATTGCTTTTGGGTTTTATCTTTCCCCTTTTTTACTTTTATTTTGAATAAGCCTGGGAGGAGCCTGGGGCTGAAAGTGCCTTCAAAGCATCAGTGATCATGAGGAGTACACATTAATTCTCATAGATAGCTCATTCTTCATCCTTCACTGATACATCAGCCAAGAGATCCACCAACTAAGGTATCCTTTTGTTTTGAAACATGTGTGTATGAATTCAGAACAGAACAAAACAACAAAAAACTAGACAGATTTTATTGAGGGCTTGTCAGAATATTTTAATCTGCTGACTCATGTCTTTATTCAATGGGGAGAAATTCTTAGCCGTTTTCTCTTCAATAGTACCTTTGCACCATTTTTCCTAATTTTTATTCTATTCCCTCTACTTTCTTTGGGTTTACTTTGTTTCTGCTTTCTGTGACCCGGGCTTTTTCTTACACTGTTCCCTGTGTCTGGAATGCACTTTCCACCACACCTGCTCCCCTTTTCCCCCAAAGTTCATCTGAAATAACTCCTCTTCCATGAAACCTCTTTTGATCCCCAATTGGCTATACCTGGTTCTCTGATCACAGGAAATAACCCCCCTCCCTGACACAAGGTGTCTTCTCTTCCCTTGTATTTGCCAGATCCCAGTTCAGTGCAGGACACAGTAATTCGTAGCGTGTTGGCTGGAAGGTCACCACCGAGACGTAAAATGGAACTGTGGTTTCAGGAACATTCTTGGCTAACACACCGCACATATGCAGACATCAATGATGTGAGCAAGTGATGATGGCTATCTCAGAAATAATAGGCCACTAACAGATAATATTAACTGAATCTCCATTGTGTGACAACCACTGTGCTAAGCTTTTTTAATTGATTGTTTCAGGTCAAATTCAAAACAGCACCTGTGGGAGACAGTGTGATTCTCACGGTCCAGTGACGACGCCGAGGCTGAGAGAGTTGGGTGACCTGCACACAGCCGGGGAGCAGTTAAGCTGGGACAGGCACCCACATCTGGCTGGCTGCAACATGTGGTTGGATATCCACCGGGTTCCAAGGTCTCCCGAAAGGCGACCACAGTGGACGCGGGACCACGTTGCTTAGTGACCGTTAAACATTTGGGGCGGGTTGTGAACCTAGGCCATGACTGAAACTTGTTTTTTGTCCTGAAAATGTGATTTCTGTGGCCACTGGGTAGTCTTGCGGCCCGGCCAAGTCTAAACCAAAAATCATTCCTTGGCTTTTGGAATCAGCTCTGGGCCACTGCTTCTGTAATGGATGAGTCTTAAGAGTGGGAGGTAATAATTGTGTTTACTTTTGAAGTATTGTCCATGTGGTCCTCAGGGAAGATGGGGACATTTTTAGACTTTTTAGAGAATTTGCAAATGTCTCAAATATCGATATGCCAAAAAGTCAGTGACAGATGAGGAATCTCTCCATATTTATATCTTTATATCAATGGAGGGAACCCATAATTCCTACAAAATTATAAAATCCATCATTTATGGAATAAGCCTCACAAACCTGCCAGATTTTTTTGGCCATAAAAAAAAACAACAGATTTTTCTGGTCATAAAAATTTTGTTTTGGCTTGATCTACTTTAGCATTTTAAAGAGTTGTGATTTTCTTACCAAGTATGTGAGGCTAATTACATGATAGCAAAATTCCCTCTCTTTGCAATTTTGTAAATAGGTCTGAGAATAAGTTAGAGAGGGTGGGGGGTACCACCTTCCCAATGTAGACCCCCAAGGGTATGGGTTTTGTTTTCTTGATTGTTGAGGTTGTGGTGGATAGACTGAGTAGCTTTCTCAAAACTGAGTGGGCAAATTGAGAGGTGGCTTTATTTTGGGGGGTCAGTGGGAGGAAATGTGGGAAGGATGGGTCATGCAAGGTGACTGCCTCCTATAGTACCCCTTCAGAACACTCTTAGCATGCCTGCCTAAGCAGTAACCTCCTTCTAGAAGGTTCCTACATAAAGGTCAGTGTTACAGGTTAGTTGTGCCTCCCTCCCCAAATATGTTAAAGTCTTAACTCCTGCTTCCTGTGGTTGTAACCTCATTTGGAAATAGATTCCTTACAGATGTAATCAAGTTAAGATGAGTTCAGTAGGGTGGGCCCCATCCAATATAACTGCTGTTCTTAAAAGAAGAGGGAAATTCAGATACAGACTCACACGTGGAGTAGACATCCACATGAAGTTGGAGACAGGGACTGGAGGCAAGGAATGCCTGGGCTGTCAGACTCTGGAAGAGGCAAGGAAGGATCCTCTATTAGACCACTCAGCAAGATCATGGTCTTGTCAGCACCTTGATTTCAGACTTCTAGCCTCCAGAACTGTGAGTGAATAAATGTCCATTGTTTTAAGCCAGCTTATGGTTCGTTGTTACAGCAGCCTTAGGAACATAATATAGCCAGTGATTCTCAAAACTGCCGGTGTTCAGAAATACCTGGGGAGCTCACAGACAATATGAATGCCTGGGCCCCCATCCTAGATTGGTAGGATTTCCGTGGTATGGGTTTTGGTCTGGGTATTGCTCCCTGCCCCAGGAGGTAATTCCACTGTGCAGCCGAAGCTGGAACCACTGAGAAAGTCATCATGCTTTGTATCCCATGCCCATGTTTCTCAGGCTCCTGCTAATGAGGCCAATGACTGGCACCCCTGAATGACAGGTAGGTACGATTTGGCTTTTGAAGTGCAAGAACTTTGTCTGACATGAGCATCCTACGTGGGAGAGACGATGTTCTGACCCGATCGGATCTTCTTGCCTGGGAATTTGAGGTAAGATATAGAAACAGTATGAGCAGGTGGTCGAGAGGTACAGAAGTGAACAGAAGGCAGTGAGCTCAAGCTCAAGCAGGAGAAGCCATGAGAAAACAGATGACAGGTGTAAGTGAGAGGCAGAGGATGGGAAGGTCAGTGCTGGGGTAGTGGGGGAGGAGCTTCAGGGAAAAGCAGAAAGAGAAGTGTTGAATCTGAGTTTGGAAGACTTCTTGAGCTGCTAGAGGGTCGTCAGAGCTGCTCATGGATACCCAGCAATGTTGCTGCACAGTCTCGTTACTCTGAGGACAGCCAACACCAACTGTTGGGTCCGTAATCAAAGGAGCGAGACTGATACAAAGCGAAAGTCAAGCAAAGCTTTATTTCACACCAAGCATCGAGAATCACACCGACCGTTCCGGGCCACCTCTTACAGAGAGGGCGACCCCTCCCAGCCTCACAGACTAACTTTTATAGAGCAAAGGCCACGTGGTTGAGCCTGGCCACACACAGGTGGCCAATGAGATTACAACACACAGAGAAATCTGCACAGTCATGCTAGGTCACACAAGGGTGGCCAATTGAATTATAATTCACCCCACAGTAGCTATTTGAACTAGCCTATCACCTTGGTCAGAACTGGTGCCCAAAAGGTGGGGCCCACACTCCTTGGTATCTAGGGAGACAGTATGCATGCCCCACTGATTGGATGTCTCCCCCTGGCCCGACTCATCCCTGCATTCGGGCTCTGTTATCAGGGACTGGTCAACCATATTCTACTGGTTTCCAGGACTTGCTTTTAAGTAAGTTCCTGGGGGGGAGGGGGCAGGGTCAGTTTTACTGTAAGTTTTACTGCATAAACAACAAAATCACTGTTTAACCAGATGGAATTGCTCTGGCTAAATAGGCCCTTACACCAACGTCATCTGGGAGCTCATTAAGAACACCTTGGGGTGGGGCATCTGGGTGGCTCGGTGGGTTAAAGCCTCTGCCTTCAGCTCAGGTCATGATCCCAGGGTCCTGGGATCGAGCCCCACATCGGGCTCTCTGCTCAGCGGGAAGCCTGTACCCTCCTCTCTCTCCGCCTGCCTCTCTGCCTACTTGCGATCTCTGTCTGCCAAATAAATAGATAAATCTTTAAAAAAAAAAAACCAAAACACCTTGGGCCCTGTGCTTGACCTCCTAAGATCTGCATTTTTGCAAGATCCCAGGGTAGTTCATTTGCTCAGTAACTTTGTCAAGCACAGCTTTCTATAGCCTGGCTGAGTGGCTTCTCGTATTATATCCTGGACTTCTTTTACTCCCTAGAACTCCTTATAAAAATGGAATCACTCGAGGGAACCTGAGTGGGTCTCTCTTTCTTGCAACCAGAAAGATCTATACCCATGAAGGTCGGTACAAGTTTCTGCATAAGAGCCGTATAAAGTCAGAGACATTTGGAAAATGACTGTGGGCATTAGGGATTGCTGTAGACCCTACCTGTGCTCTTCATCCAGTGTTTTCCATAATAGCAGGTCCCACAGAGGTAGAACTTTATGAATATCTCTAGTTCGGTGGTTCTTCAAGTGGTCTCTGGCCCAGCAGCTTCAGCATCACCCAGCAAGGTGTTAGAAACCCAAGTTCTCAGGCGCCGTCACAGACCAACTGAATCAGAGACCCTGGCGGGGGGCGGGAGGAATCCAGCCATCTGTGCTTTAAGAATCCCTCCCGGAGATGAACACTACTGTTCTAGTTCCTTGCTTTTCTACCACTTAGTCCCTTACCTCCAGAACCATGGGGTAAATGGTCCAGGGATGTCACATCTGATTCTTCGATAAAAAGACTGGTGGGACAGCTCTCTTGGTGAGAATCCCAAACTTTTAGTGGGACCCAAATGTCCACAAATGGTAAATGAATAAACAAATGGCGGTATATTCATGCACTGGAGTATAGCAACGAGAGCGAATGATTTACAGCTATAGACAAAACGTTGAATGAAAGAAACCATGCATGAAAGAATGCATACTGTATGATTCCATCGATATGAAAACCCCAGGCAAAAGTAATATATGCTGTGAGCTGTCAGGCTTTGGACACAATGCTCCCCCTCCCTGGGACACTGTCCCCACCCCCAGGGCCCCGCTCTTTCCTCTCTAAATCCTCCTCATCTTGCCATTCTTAGTCCTTTCTCTGCTACCTCATTCAAAAGTTACCTTGGAAGGAGAAGTGACTGGGAAGAGGCACAAAGAGGGCTTTTAAGGGAACTAGTAATGTTCTATTTCTTGTTCTGGGTGCTCTTGACACAGGTGTATTCATTTTGTAAAAAAAAAAAAATGTATCAAGCCTACACTTACCATTTGTGTACTTCTTTGTACCGATGTTATTATATTTCTGAAAAATTTTAAAAAATACTGGTGGGTATTATAAAATGTTTGAGTCCTGATGTGATTTTTTTTACAGCATATTTTTTATAGCCTATAATTTGGGGTTTGGGTCCAATTTCTTGTTTTTGATGCATGGGATCAGGAACATTAGTGACCCACATGGTGTGTTAATTTCCAAAGCCTTAGCTGGAACAGAGTGTTGACACTGGAAAATGATTAGAAGTTTACAAAGAGTTCTAAAACACATTTTGCTGATGTTTCTGAGTCAAGTTTTACAATACAATTTATTTTTTTGATCCAGGAACAATTTCCCTAGATTGTTTTTCTGATATAATAATTTTACTGTCATTTCTTTCCCCCTGGGGGTCCCTCTTAAATCACCTTTGGAATTCCTTGGAAGAAAAAAGTCTGTGTGATTATTTGTTCTCCATCAGCCCACTTAGTCAACACATGGGCAGACCTTTCTGAGGAATTAATTTCATTGGAGTAAAATGAACATCTAGGAGATATTATAAACTCATAATGAAGACATTTGCAAATCATTACAGCTTCATTCCAAAATGCGCAAATACTTATTACATATGCACGGCCTAACCTGCATTTTAGAGAACTAATCAGAAAAGAGGGAGAAACAGAGAAACATACCAACATAATCAGCGTTTATTCAGACTCAAAGGGCAAGGTACGGCCCCTCTTCCATTATAATTGACAAGGTAGTTGAAGAAAGGATAATGTGTCTTTTGAGAGTCACAGGGCTTGGTTTTATTTCCATTACCCAGATTCAGGTTTAATGGAAAATCCAGCCACAACTCCATCCAAATCAGATTCCTGGGCTTTTGAGATGGAAGGAGCATTCCTTTTGTGCAATTTGCCTCTTTTTTTTTTTTTTTAAAGATTTATTTATTTATTTGACAGACAGAGATCACAAGTAGGCAGAAAGGCAGGCAGAGAGAGAGGAAGGGAAGTAGGCTCTCCGCTGAGCAGAGAGCCCGATGTGGGGCTCGATCCCAGGACCCTGGGATCATGACCCGAGCCAAAGGCAGAGGCTTTAATCCACTGAGCCACCCAGGCACCCCCAATTTGCCTCTTTTAATAGGTAAGTAAAATGGAGCCCGCAGAGGCCAGGTGGACTCCCCAAGCCCACGCACCTGGATAGTGGAAGAGCATGGCTGGACTCAGTATGTGAACCAGTCCGACAGGGCTCTTCCTAGGGACTCACTAAAAGCCCATCCAAGACTGGTCCTGGTGAGGAAAGGTTGAGGGGGGAAGTGATGTGGGACCCAAGAGCCCAAAGCAGAAGCAAGCCACTCTCAGAACCGAGATGTGCTCACAATGGAACCTTGGGCCATTATGATCTTTCCTCCTTGACTGTTTTTCCTGGAGCATATTCGGACTAGATTTCTTTTGTATCCTGTGGATTTTCTTCCTTTCTACTTTTCTTTACGAATTTAATTCAGTGCATGAAGTTTTGAGAGCTGTGTGTCAAACAGCTAGATGTTGGAGATTTATTTGGCAGTGAACATCACTGTCCCTTCCCCCATGGTGTTGAAGGACAGATGTTAGAAAAATCATCATCAGAGGACATGCAGGGTGTTGAGAGGTGTAGAATAAGGTTTTGAAGCTAGTCTGGGGTGACAGAGAAAGGTTCCTGAGAAGCCAGGAATGGCAGGATGAGTTGGTGTTAGTCAAGAAAGACCAGGGGGACTGGCTGGGCTGGGGACAATGTCCTAGGTAGATGGAGCTTCATGAGCAAAGCCTGGATTCAAGAGACACAAAGTCATTGCCAAGAAGACCTCTGAGTCTTTATTCCTCAAAGACCTAAACTGCTCAACTCCCAGGCCTGTGAGCCAGTCAACTTTTTTAAAAGACTTTATTTATTTGACAGACAGAGATCACAAGTAGGAAGAGAAGCAGGCAGAGAGAGAGAGGAGGAAGCAGGCTCCCTGCTGAGCAGAGAGCCCGATGTGGGGCTCAATCCCAGGACCCTGGGATCATGACCTGAGCCGAATGCAAAGGCTTTAACCCATTGAGCCACCCAGGCACCCCGAGCTGATCAATTTTTTTATACCTAAACTTCTTCAAACCATATTAAACATATTTTAAAGGGGCACCTGGGTTGCTCAGTCATTAACTACCTACCTTAGGCTCAGGTCATGATCCCAGGGTCCTGATCACTGAGCCCTGTTTTGGAATCCTTGCTCAGCAGGGAGTCTGCTTCTCCCTCTCCCACTGCTGATCCCCCTGCTTGTCTTCCCTCTCTTGTTGTCAGATGAATAAATAAGATCTTAAAAAAAAAAAACCCAAACCCCACATATTTTACGAGACAAGTAAAGCCTGAACACAATTATTTACAATACAAAAATACAGAAAAATACAAGGGAAATTTTAAAAATTATTGCTGTCCTCAAAAAGGCTTTGCCCTCATTTCTGTGTGCTTCCATAGGCATATTAAAAAAAAACCCTCTGGGCGTAATTTGATTAAAATATTCAATTTTAAAAAAAATATTAAAATAGACATACTTATTGCTTGCTCAATGCAAATGATCTAGTTTACAAACTCTTCTGGAACAAATAAGAGGAAAGTCAAAATATACATAGAATTCTGTGTTCAACCCTGCCCTCATCCCCCACTGAAGGAGGGAAGGTATGGGGACTATTTAGGAGTTGTATTCCATTACAATGGTCAGAGGTTGAGATGGAGAATGTTCAGGAAATCAACTGACTCAAGGAAAGGTTGAAGATGTTAACATATCACAGCCTGAAGAAGACGTAATTTGGGTAGGAAATAATTTTCACTGTACCAATCAGGGAACTTGGTTTCAACCAAGAGAAACCAAATTGATACTAATGGAAAGGGGATTTGGAGGTACATAGCAGGGGTTAGGGTTGGGGTCTGGGCAGGAACTAAGCAGGGGGAGAGACATGCTCCTCTGTTCAGGATGTAGGGAAGGTCTGGTGCAAAGGCTGCCAGGATCTCCAAATATTTCCCCCCACCCAAGTTGTGCAGTGAGAAAGCATCTGACTGGCTGACCCAAAGTCACATGCTGACCCCCTTCTCTACCAGGGATCCAAGAGGAGGCAGAGGGAGGCTGGCACTGGGACAACGCTTATACCAAGACCACACAATATTGGGAACATCCAAATGGGGCATATGGCCAACGGTTATTATTTCCTATTTACATATGTCATTGCTTGCTTATTTTCTGTCTCTCGCCCCTGGAATATAACCTCTTTGACAACTGTCCACTGTTGTCCACTGCTGGATCCCTAAGATTTGAGTAGTAGACAATCAATAAATACTTGTGGAATGTATTAATGAGTGGTATCTAAGGGATGCAGACCTATTCCACATTGCCCCATGTACAGACAGGAATGAATGTGCCATTGGTTTAGAGATGTGAATTTTGGCTCAAGAAAAGAAAGACTTTTTAAAATTATTTTATTAATATTTTAAATTCAAGTATAGTTAACATATGGTGTTATGTTAATTTCAGATATACAATATAGTGATTCGATAATTCTATACATTACTCAGTGCTTGTCATGATATATGTACTCTTTAATCCCCATCTCCTATTTCACCCATCCCCCACCAAACTCCCCTCTGGTAACCACCTGTTTGTTCTCTATAGTTAAGAATCTGCTTCTTGGGGCACCTTGGTGGCTCAGTCATTAAGAGTCAAACTTCGGCTCAGGTTGTGATCCCAAGGTCCTGGGATCCAGCCCTGCATCGGGCTCCCTGCTCAGCAGGAAGCCTGCTTCTCCCTCTCCCACTCCCCCTGCTTGTGATCACTCTTCTGCTGTGCCTCTGTCAAATAATAAACAAAATATTTTTTAAAAAATCTGTTTCTTGGGTTGTTTCTCTTATTTTCCCCCTTATTCATTTGTTTTGTTTTGTTTCTTAAATTCCACATATAAGTGAAATCATATGGTATTTGTTTTCTCTGACTTATTTTGCTTAGCATTATACTCTCTGGCTCCATCCATGTTGTTGCAAATGATAAGATTTCGTTCCTTTTTATGGCTGAGTAATATTCCATTGTGTATATATACCACATCTTCTTTGAGATAAGGAAGACTTTTCAAAAACTGGAGTTACCAGATGGCATTATAGTCCATCTCATGAGTAATAGGACTCTGAGTTTGGAGTCCAGTAGGATTTCAGCATGGACATCCTTTATCCTCTTCCATGAGAACACCTCCTGCCAACTTTTATTTGGGGTTCTCTTCTTTCACTCTCAGGCCACGTGTTTTCTGGGAAGTTCACTCCACTTTGAAATCCAGAGGTTAACGTAATTTGTAAATTCCATTCCCCTGGCCACAGTGACTAATTCAAGAAGGGCGTGTGACCCTTCTTGAATCAGGTCAAGCAGGGCCAACAGGGTCCAACCCAGGGCTTTTGTCTGAGCCTTGGGGGGAACACTCTCTTGAGGGATTTAGTGTCATGCTGATGGGGGTCTGGAGTAACCAGTGGCCCCCATGTGAAACTTGAGAATGGAGCTGATTTGGAAGAAGGCAGAACTGAGAGAAAGAGGGAAGCCTTGATCTATGTGTGCTTGAAGCCAGATCCACCCTGAATTCTTATAATGTGAGCCAACATTTTTCCTTGGGTTGGGTTTTCTGTTAGTTGCAAGATCATGCGCCTCCAGTGATGTAAGTACCAGCTCTGATCGATTGCTAGTGACCAGCTCCAGCACTGTGTTGAGCAGGATTCTGGGGCCAAATCCTGGTACAGTGGAAAGAGTAAGGTTGGTGAGTGTTGTCACAGGAGTGGGAAGGGGAGTTGTGTTGATCATGCCATGCGTTTGCCATCCTGGGGCTCATTTCTCAGTATATCTCATCCAGATTTCTATCATAAAGATTGGGTCAGGTGGTCTGAAACAGTGTTGTTTAATGGAAACCTAAGGTGTACCATGGAGGCTGTTTAAACTTTTCTAGTAGCCATGTTAAAAAAATAAAAAAGAAACCATAAAGTTACTCTGAATAATATCCCTATTTAACACAATATATCCAAAATATTATCATTTCAGTCAGTGGCGCTGGCTGCATTTCAAGTGTCCTGTAGCTACACTTGGCTCGTGGCAACTGAACTGGACAGCATGGGTCTAGAACCATAGAATGTTGGTACTAGAACCAGCTTCGACCAGCACCTCACTGTAGAGATGGGTAAATGGCAGCCGAGAGAGATGTGAGTAGCTTTCCAAAGCCCGTGAGTGACTGCAGTGATTTTCTGTGGCGTGTTTTCTCCCTTCCTAACAGAAAGCCTGTATGGTGGGTGTGGGAGGCAGAATAAAGCCACCTCTCCCCAAAGATGTCCACATTGTAATTGTGGGAACCATGACGGTGGTACTTATGTGGCAAAAGGACTCTTTGCTGATATGATGAAGTTAAAGATCTGGAGATGCAGAAATTATCCTGGATAATCCAGGTGGACCCATTGTCATCTCAAGGTGCTTGTAGAGGGAGATGGTCAAAGTCAAAGAAAGGCAATGGGATGATGGAAGCAGAGGTTGGGGTGATGCATTTTGAAGGTGCAGGAAAAGGCCGAGTCAAGGGCCATAGCTGGCCTCCAGAAGCTGGAGAAGGCAAGGAAATGAATCCTTCCCTCAAGTCTCCAGAAGGAAAAGAGTCCTACCAACACCTTGATTTTAGTCTTAGATTATTCATTTCAGACTTTTGACCTCCAGAACTGTAGAAGAATAAGTGTGTTTTGTTTTAAACCACTTCATTTGTGGTCATTTATTATGGAAGTCGTAGGAAACCAATGCAGTCACTCTACATAGTGAGCTGACAAAATTTGTTCTTGATTGTTTTAGGTACAAATCAACGCCCCATGCAATGAGATCCCTCATCTTTACTCTGGCAAATTCCGAGGCACATGTGGCCATTTTCTGCACATGGTTCCCCGTCCCCCTGGGGTACAGCTAAGGGAAAATTCTCTAGCATAGCTCTTGGCGTCTCACCAAAGCTTTACCAGTAAAATGTGACTAGGTGAATCTCTCCACTCTACCTGGGGAAGTGGTGTCCAACCCTTCAGTGGGCTCCACATCTGAGCTGGGGAAGGGGTCCCCAAGTCTGTTGGTGGGTTATTTTCCTGGGCTCCTTTTAGGAAGTGCTACAGAGGTCCACAGAGCAAATGCTTTCTTGCATTCCAGGAATAAGGTGTCCGCAAAAGGAAAAAAAAACAAGTAAAAAACACCATAGTTCACATCATCCTTTCCTTTTGTTAAATGCCAGAGCACAGCTAGAGAACTTCAAATGTGACATTTTCATCATCCAATTTAGCCATTTAGAAAATGGAACTTAATAAAGCCAAATGGGTTAGTTCTAAGAGCACCAGACAGAGAGTCCAGGGACTTAGATGCAAAAAATTAGCTCATCACTTCTCTGGGTCTGTGTTTCTTCACCACCAAAAAGAAAAGCTAAACTCAGACGTCCTTTGTGGAGCTCATATTTTATTATTTTAGTTGCATATAGGAAGTCTACTTCTGGTTTGAGAAACAGCCATTAAAACACACAGCACTTGGGGGCCTCCCCAAAAGCCTAATTTCAACTGCAGAAACATTTTGCATCATGTTCAACTTGAGCCTTGTTCTGAATCTCACAGGATCCTGCCCTGTTGAAGGGGTCATTGAGACTCTCTGTCCCAAACCCTCCCATCGCAGTTGAGGAAACCAAAGCTCAGAGAAGTTGAGGGACTTTTCCAGCGTCCTGGGATTAGAAATGAGGTCTCTTGATCCACAAGCCTGGGCTCCTGTTACTCCCTCATCGACTCCTATGTGTAAGTCTATAGTTTCTTTTAAGAGGAGCCAAAAGGGACACCCCTTCAGCCCATGTCAGGGCAGCGGTGAGGAAGGAGGGAATGTGGTGTGAGAGTGCTGTCAGATGAAAAGATCACCTGGGAGGTTGGGCCAGCAGCTGGTAAGTAACTTACCACGTGGGGGAGGCGTGGCCATTTTGCTGCACTGGTCGTGGGTGGTCACATATCATGGTCACCTTTCAAAGGTGGGGGCGGGGGTTGGTGGTGTCACAGGGCTCAGTCTCACAACCTTAAGATCCCGGGTTGAGCAGAAACCAAGAGATGGGTGCCCAACCAACTGAGCCACCCAGGTGCCCCTAGAAAAGCTTTCTTAAGCAGGTTATAGATAAAAAAATTGGACTCCATCAAAATCCAGAATATCTGTTCACAAAAGACTATGCAAAGAGCAAAAAGGCAAGCCATGGAGTGAGAAGTGATACGTGTAAGATTTATGTCTGTCAAAGGACTCGTATCCAGAATACATAAAGAACTTCTACAGACGGATAAGAAAAAAGCTGGACACCCCAACAGAAAGGTGTGGACTAAAAATTGAACAGGCACTTCCCAAGGACAGTGCCCAAGACACCCAAGGCCAGGTGCTATGTTGGGGGTTTCATCCATGTGGTTATGGACTAGCATCGATGTGAATACACTTTCCGCGTATATAATTCGTACACTCCCAGGTTTTTTACTGAATGTGAGTCGAGATCAATGTGTCAGGTAGAAGCGCAAAGTTTGGCTGCAGATGAAGAATCAGTAAATTCTTATTCATGTATTTATTTGTTTTGAGGCATCTCAGTAGAGATCAGTGAAGTTTTTAAAGGATGGCTATTGTGTTTTAATCCAAGGACAGACTGGGGCTCGGGGAGCAAGGAAGCCAATGATTCCCTGGAGGGATTAAGGAACAGCTGGTTATTGGTTAAAAAGGGAGGTAACATTTTGATTTAAAGATCCACTTTTTTCAGTATGCCAGAAATTACCTTGTTTTCAACCATTGAAAGTTACAATGAGAATATTTAGATGCAAACATACCAATGGGTGGGTGAGGGAGAGACTAAGCTTTTGAAACTTTCATAAGTTTCCAATAAAAAAGGTTGAAGAGTATTGGCCTCAAAGTGTTCTAGAAGGCAGGGGTGTTGGTGGTGGAGGCCCCAGCAAGCTCCCCTGGGCTTCCGGACATCCGGGATCCATGCTGGGGGCATACAGGGGGTCTGGCACACAGGGTGCATCACAGATGTTTTTGACTGATGGATAAGGTGACCTTCCTCACTCACCACACAGTTTATTGTCATGTCCAGTGTTTATCACGTGGGCTGATGACGCAGCCGGTCTCATTTGCTGACTCATCACACTAGTGGGCAGTTGTCCTTATAAATCTACCTTTTTTTTTTTTTTTTTAAACTAAAGGAATCACAGATGGGAAGGCCAAATGTTAGGAAGCATATAGTAAAAAACAACAACAAAAACACCCTGACAATGGAAAGCGTCATACATTTAGCATTTAAATTATTCTTTGGGAAAGTGGCTTGGGGATGACAGGGTAAGTCACATAAGCTGCACTGTTTTTTAATATAATCTTAATTTTCCCCTTATGCGGTAAATTCCTTGTTATCTTGCCTGGTGGAAATGGTACATTTGGATCAATTAAACAGTTACTAAGTATACTTGATACCTAATTACTTTCCCTTTGGCAAATCAGAAGACAGTTCAGGATTCTGTATGCCTTGGGTCCTTTCTTATGAATGCTAATTATCCTTGTCTTATATGTGTGAGAAAACATTCAATCAGAGACACAGAACAGCAGAAAATTTGGTTTTCCTGTGCTCAGAATGGAGACTGGAAAAGGCTGACAGACCCAACAGGAGGCATACAAACTACTGCCTGAAGTATTTGCACCAAAATCCAGGGGCATTTTATAAGGTTTTGAGTCTTAATGAATAAAATGGGCTTCTCTCTGGCTATCCCCGTTCAGCTTAGATTTTCTCAAATAGTTCTCTTGGTATGAATAGCTCTGCATATTAGAGGAAATGAAGAAACAGCAAATTAATAAAACAGTTTAATTTCCTTTAATCAAAGAATCAGGAAGATTCTTGGATTTGGAAGAAATTTGGTAAGTTATCTCTATAGAAAGAGAACCCTGGACATAGTTATTCTTCCAAAATACAGCCTTCATTGTTGACCCCAGTAATTTGGTGCCTATGAATCAGTGGGACTCTTGCTCGGTATTAAGTGCACATTATTATTACTCACGGCAGATGCCTGAAATGTGATGATGCAGACAGCTCTCATTTCACTAGCAGGTTGGGTTCCAAAATGTGCAGACTGGGTATCTGGAATTGAGAAGATCATCAGCCACGGAATCAGTGTCCTAAAGGGAGGTTGCATGGCCAGGCGGTAAGACAGAAAATCCTTAAGTGCATTGTGCCCTGAAGCACAACTAACGACCCCACCTACTTTTTCACCTAATCATCATCCAGGCTTCAGTATTGCCTCTGCATAGTGCTGGAACGGAGGAGACCAGGGTTCGCATCCCAGCTCCGCCACACATCAGCTGTGTGTCTTTGGGAAAATGGACTTACCTTTCTGTGCCTCAGTTTGCTCTGCTGTGAAATGGGGATAATCAGATTTCCCTGAGCTCACCAGACTCCAAGGTGTTCCCCAATGATCTTCCCTCTTGGTATTCATGCCCTTGTATATTCTTTTCCCACACAGAATAGGGGTGACCTGGGTACCAAGTAGGGTATTGTGGAAATGCCAGGATAGGACTTCTGAGGCAGGACTGTAATGCATATGGCAGTTTGCTCTCTCTTGGATCTCTTGCTCTGGCGGAAGCCAGCTGTCATGCTGTGAGGACACCCAAAGAGCCCCATACTCAAGTGGCCATGGGACAACACCACAGTTCCAACAACCAGCACGACCTTGCCAGGAATGTGAGAGAGGATCCTCCAGCCCTTGTCAAGCCTTCAGATGATGGTGGCCTCGTAAGGGACTGAGCCGGAGCCACCAATGGGGCCATTCTCATATTTCTGACCCGCAGAGATGGTGTGAGATAATAAATGTTTCCTGTGTGAAGCTGCTAAGTTTTGGGGTAATTTGTTAGGCAGCAATAGATAGCTAATATATTATCTCACAGGTGAGATAATGTAAGAACGTAGTTTCTGGGCAGAGAAAACACAATAAATGGCATTTGCTTATGTTATTATCCTATTATTATGCCTGGACTGCCTGGCATGCTGATAGATTTCAGTATCAGAAATAAAACAACCATCCTATTAGTCATCAGTCATGAACACACAGATCACTTACCATGGCAGGAGACATTTTTTTCTTCTTCCCATTGGATTTCCCTCTGACCCCACAGATGGGTAAGCCTCAGTTGGTGCTCACACTCCCTTCTGCCCCTGGTTTCTCTCCTCTACTCCCCCCAACCCCGTCCCGTTCTCCTCTCAGGATCCCAACTCCATCAGGGGGCACCCAGGTGTCAGGAAGGCAGACACACAGTCAGGTTCCTGATTCCATAGCAGATCCTTGAGCCTTCAGAGAAGGGTGTATAACTCTGGTGTTCTGTTATGCTAAAGACCCATTCCCATCAGAGACTGGGGTCCATCTGAAAGATGGGTGTTAACAACCCAAGCTGTCCCAGTATTATATTAACATTATAATAATTGTCACCTTTCCATGGTTATTCAACAGAGCATTTCCATCACACTCAAGGACCAATCTTATTTTTGCAGCGCGTTTTTTGGTGAAGGGTGGAGGGAGAGTTGGTTTCCTGATACCAGTTGCAATTTTTTTATGTGAATAGCCCTCGGTAACCCTGAACTGTATACTATCTGAGTTCGTTGATGGGTTGTTCCAGATGTTTTCCGGTGCTCCTGAGAAGTACTACCTCTCCGTCAACACTAAGGCACTTGAGAAACACAAATCAGACACCAGATTACCATCTAGAATTTGCATTCATGCAGACACATTTAGTTAGAGCCAATTAGCAATTATGGTAAATTCTTCCATTGTTGTGAGGCTTAGTGGAAGAATTCAAGAGAATAGAAAGAATTCTTGAGAGTGCTTATTAGTTCAAACAAACATTAGGCTGAAGATTTCACATGGGAAAAAACTCAAGATGGAAATAATAAAAATATGATTAGGAGCTCATTTTCAAAGAGATCCAAGATAATTGAAATAAGAACTGACATTTGCCTTTATAGCGGTACTTTACCTATAAGTCAGTCCTTGCTTACAACCCTGTGAGGGACATTTCCATGTCACAGACAAGGCTACTGAGCACAGAGTGGTTAAAGAACTTGCCAGAGGATACATAACTAGTAAGAAGCAGAACCAAGCCTCTGGTGTTTTTTCCAAAATCCTGTGAAACTTCCCTTGGGTGACAAGTTTTGTTCTATGAAAGCATATAATTAATAAAAGAATGGATTATTAATAGATTTTTTTTTTAAAGTAAGTTCCTCACTCTTTTTTTTTTTTAAAAGATTATTTATTTATTTATTTATTTGACAGATAGAGATTACAAGTAGGCAGAGAGGCAGGCAGAGAGAGGAAGGGAAGCAGGCAGAGAGCCCGATGCAGGGTTCGATCCCAGGACCCTGGGATCATGACCTGAGCCCAAGGCAGAGGCTTTAACCAACTGAGCCACCCAGGTGCCCCTCACTCTTTTTTTATTGTAAAAAGATACATGACATGAAATTGACCCCTTTAAAAATTTTTAAGTGTCTCTTTTTCGATGTTATACTGCTTTATCTTCCCACAGAGTTCTAGAGCATCATTGTCCAATGAAATACAACGGGAGCCACAGAGATGAGTCTAAATTTTCTAGCAACCACTTAAAAAAGCAAAAAATAAGACACCTGGCTGGCTCAGTCAGTGGAGCGTGTAACTCCTGATCTTGGGGTTGTGAGCTTGAGCCCCATGTTGGATGTAGAGATTACTTAAAAATGAAAATCTTTAAAAAAAAAAAAGGAAAAATAAATGAAATAAATTTTAATGCTAGATTTATTTAATTCAATATATCCCAAATCACTTCAACATGTAGTCAATACAAAACTTATTACCATGATATTATACATTCTTTGGCTCTATACAAGTCTTTGAGATCCTGTATGCATTTTTCACTTACTGCACATTGTAACTTGGGTGCTCAGTTTTCATTGGAAGCATTTAATCTGTGTTTAAATTTCATAAAACTTATAGTTGAAAGGTTGTTCCAAAGTTAAAAGTTTCTTTTTTCTTTAAGTTTTATTTATTTATTTGGGAGAGAGAGAGAGGGAGTCCACAAGCAGGGGAGGGGGCAGAGGGAGAGGGAGAGAGAAAATCTTAAGCAGGCTCCATGCTCAGCACAGAGCCCGCCATGGGGCTCAATCCCATGACCCTGAGGTCATAACCTGAGCCAAACTCAAGAGTCAGTTGCATAACCAATTGAGCCACCCAAGGACCCCCAAAGTTTCTTTTTAACAAAACCTTTTTTAAAAAATAGTTGAGGGACGCCTGAGTGGCTCAGTTGGTTAAGCGGCTGCCTTCGGCTCAGGTCATGATCCCAGCATCCTGGGATCGAGTCCCACATCGGGCTCCTTGCTCGGCAGGGAGTCTGCTCCTCCCTCTGCCTCTGCCTGCCTCTCTGTCTGCCTGTGCTCTCTCTCTCTCTCTAATAAATAAATGAAATCTTAAAAAAAAAAATTAAAAAAAATAAAAAATAAAAAATAAAAAAATAAAAAATAGTTGATCACTACCCAAAACCATAAGATACCTAGGAATAAACCTAA